>VVHJ01047665.1:0-16339 GCA_015107715.1 Tylochromis polylepis | reverse complement strand
TCTATGCTCGGAAGCCATCAAACCTGAATGAACTAGAGATGTTTTGTAAAGAGGAATGGTCCAAAATACCTTCAACCACAATCAGACTCTCATTGGAACCTACAGGAAGCGTTTAGAGGCTGTAATTTCTGCAAAAGGCGGATCTACTAAATATTGATATAATTTTTCTGCTGGGGTGCCAAAATTTATGCACCTGCCTGATTTTGTTTAAGTAACTATTGCACACTTTCTGTAAATCCTATAAACTTCATTTCACTTCTCAAATATCACTGTGTTCGTCTGCTATATGATATATTTAAATGAAATTGCTGATCCAAACAACCAATGATTTATAAAGAAAAATTATGAAAATTATCAGGGGTGCTCAAATGTTTGCATGCCACTGTATATATTGGTCCACAAATATGCCAAAAGAAGACCTGCAGGGTAAAAAGATGACAAGCAACAGAACGAATGTCATAATTTACATATAATGAATATACACAGCTTTAATCACCAGTAGTAACTGGCTGTTTTGTAAACTGTGATGAGATCCAGTTTCCTCAGTTCACATGGAACACTTAGACCCAGATGTGAGCTTTACAATTATCTGCTGTTAACTTAGTATCAAGAACCAGGTCAGCCACACATCTTTACAGGCTGTCCATCTATTAGGAACATTTTTATACTACATTATACAAATATTGTGTTCATCTCTTTATTCCAGTGACATACTTTGTAATCTGCAGACAGATGCCAGTGAAAGGCTTTGAGACCATCAAGATAGACAGGAACCAAAGAAAGGCTTTGAGGCCACCAAAAGAATCCACTCGCTCTGTTACAGAGCAGAGTCCCTAGGCTTAACCCTTTGGGACCTTTCCAAAAGAAGTGACCTTTTCTAACACTCTCAGTGTTTCAGTCACCCCCTCATTTTCTGTTTTGAGTTTGAGTGGTAATGAGACTCAGCCACTACCCATAATGCTATCTATTTTAAAAACTGAATACTACCAGATAACAGCAAAGCCTTATTTAGAAATGGTCTCCCTGAAGTCTCTATACTGGCACAAAATGTTAATTCTGCTTTTTACTAATTCCGACCCAGAAACACAGCATGTTATCTAAAAAAAAAAAAACAACCCAAAGAAACCACACTATTTCCCACAGAAATTATCGACCAGCACTATTTCAGTCCCTGGCACAAGAGTGCCAGACAACTGAGTACAAGCAGCTAAATATGGACTCCATAGGGAGTCCAGCAATCAAGGACAAGAGAGTCATTTCCCAGTCTAGAATGCCAATGTCTGGAATTATTTTAATGCTGAGAGTTAAAACTGAACTTCATTTTCTTTATTATTTTTGTTTCCACAAGAGTGTCATTTAGTTCATAGGAAAACAAAATATATATCCAAAGATCCAAACAACAAGAAAAATGGCAGTACACGAGTAATGATAAATAAGAACTGAAAATATATTTAACCGAAATGGTAATGATAAGAGATATGTTGAACTTTATGAAAACGTTACTTTTCTATTTTAATTAGGATCTCATACTAGACATCACCTTCTCTAGACTCGAGTAAATACTATTTTCACAAATGACTGATCAAATATCATCCTTTGCTGGGTCAACAATTAGTCTTAATTTGAATGTCATAAGAAAATCTCGGCTGTATTTCTGTAGTTGGTCTACAGTACATTGCTTTTTATACACAGCTCATTGACCTCAATAACCATTTTGCTCTGGGGAAGCCCAAAAACAAAACAAAAAGGAAGGGACCTTAACAATATCATAAACGTATTTTATCAGTGGTACAAAACAGTAGTATCTCCATAAATAACAGACTTTTACTAGCTCTTCTTTTTGCTGCTGTGATAAATGTCTGTTACACATTCTTATTATCAGTCTTATTGTTTATGTTTCACTGAGAATAAAAGCACAGGGGAAGCTACTTCTTTTTCCTCTTCACTTTAGCTTCACGTAGCATACTGTTGATACGTTCCATCATTGACGCTGGCTCACAAAAGGGAGCAGCTTTGGCACTGCGTCAAATTCAACACATTAAATGGTTATAGAGATCCACAGATAAAACAGCCAGTTTAAAGACTAATGAGCAGAGCAATGTGCACATGTAGCACCAATCACAATATATATATCATTACATACTATCAAATCCAAGAGTGCATAGAAAAATGAAGACTAATGAAAAGGCAACCCTTGTTTGACACCAAACGATGCTTATTACAATTGAAAAAAGAATCACTTTTATTGTAATCTTAAAGTAAATATGTGGCTTGCATGTATGAAGACTGTGTGGGTACAGTGAAGTGCTCCAGGAGCCAAGCTGAGAGTTCTTTTCTTGGCTTATTTTTCAGTGAGCATGCTATGACCCTGGGCTCATGGCCAAAACGCTATAGCTGAAATGCCTCTGGAGTGCTAATGCTGTTCTCCAATGTAGTTATTATTTGTTATCGGTTTTATCTGTCCCAGGAAATGGGTGAGAATCCAAAAAGCTCCAAACACACTATGTTGTGACTGTAGACTGTATAATGTAATAACTATGTCACCCATAGCTTTTGCCACATTTTTAGACCTTTACTTTAACTTTCGGCCCACCGGCATGTTGGATTTTTTTCAAGACCAAAGTGATCATTTTTGAAGCAGGTAAGATGCTAGATATCATTCTTGTAATAGCAATAACTAAATCAATAAATCAATAATTTCTTCATTAGCAGCGTCCTCCCCTCCTGTCAGCCTTTATACTTAGAGGTGAAGTGGGATAACATCAAAGTGTCTTCCACTAAGCGGCTTCCTGCTGCAGATCACAGTGCTGAATGGAACTGGGAGTTTTATTTTGTGCACTTTTTAACTTTGTTTCTTGAAAAGAAAATAATTGGATTACAGTGGGAGATCAAATTCAAATATATGGCATTGTGTTGATTCAGCTCTGACATGAAGTTTGTGCCGTCTTGCACCCTATTGTGACTGTTTTCTGGCACTTTCATTTATAACTTTAAATTGTCGGTGAACAAATGCAATGACGCTGCAGTAACCAACTGATTTATTTCATAGACCGTATAAAACACGAGCATCCTTAATACTTCGAACACGTAGCACAAAATACAAAGGGAGTGTAGCTATGTTACAGGTGAAGTTTGAAGATTATACATCTTATTCAAAGAAATCATTAAAAACAAAGTAGGAATCCAGTCCAGGTCCCGAAAATTTCAGTGTACACATTTCTCTTGCAGATGAAAACATATATTTCAGCACATATAAAAGCTGTTTTTCTGTAGGTCAAAGAAAAGAAAGAAAAAAACCTTTTGAAGTGCCAATCTCACGTTTTTATTGTTGGTCCATGTTTTGTGTTATAGTTACTGTTAAAGGGGGTCTATTCTGCTTTTTTCCTTTTCTTAACTTTTCGTGGTAGAGAAGTTAAAAGCTCAGACTTCACACATGCATTTGTCTACTCATGGCCCTCATTATGTCTCTGAATAAGGGCTAGGGGATGAGGGGAGTAACAGTAGGAAAACATAGGAAAAGAAAAAGCCAAAGGGTAAAATTGTAAAAATACAGTCCTACTGAAAAGGACTCAGCTCGAAAAGATGGCTAAACCACTACAAAAAGGACAGCCACAGACATCCTAAAAAGAAGCAGAGGTGATTAAACAAATCAAAGGAAAATCCCTGTGCTGCCAGCAGACACTAGCTGATCAGTAGCTCCCAAAACAACACTAATCTCACAGTCATACCACTTAAACAAGACACACTGCTACAGCTCACCACTCTCAGGCTGGCTCACACACTGACTCCTCTAGCTTTTAAACTGTTGGGTGGCTGATTGCTGAGTGGAGCCAGCTGCACACTGACTCCTCATGGATACATAGGGCAGCTGAGATGAGGAAAGAGAAAGAGGACACACCCACAGAAATCATGCTATGCCCAACATGGGCATAGCATAGGCGCACAGGCAGCCAATCACAAGAAAGTTGAGGAAAAAAAAAGCCACCAGTTAAAACAGCTTGTTTCATACAGTGGATGAACTGAGAAGCTGGTGCAGCACAGCCGGTCCTCTTTGCTATTCAATGACATTTACTGTTTTCATTTTCATAACGCAATTGAAATAGAAAATACCACTTATTGCATCAAGCAGTTTAATAAATGGGCGAATTTTGGGTTGAATAACCAATTTCCCCAAAGACAAGTATTTTGAAGATGCTCTAATTCATTATTTTGTTTGTTTGTTTGTTTTGGTCTCGATTTTGCTGAGGAATTTAAAAAAAGGTTGTTTTTTTTTACGCACTGACACAGCTAACATCTAGAGGACTGGCATTTTCCATCAAATGCAATGTATCTTGAGAAGAAAGAACAGGCACTGAGAAAACTAGAAGAAGAAAAAGAGATGCAGGCAAAATGGGAGTTTGTGAAGCAGTGCAACAGATGAAGAAAAAGATGGACAGTGACAAAGGCGGCACAGCATATGTTACCAGCAGTGCAGCTGGACACAGATTGAACGCATAATGATACGCTCCAGTGTTTCACACCAAAGTGTCTCAATCACATCCATCTGAAACACCATGCACGCCCATGAAGTATCACTATTTCCCTCCGCTGTTCGAGAATACATGACAGTGGTGTCCCCTGGTTGAGTGGGCAGTGTACGGATGTGACAGTTCACACTTCCCCTTCAACCAGCCATGACCGTGTCTCTAGCATGCGTTCTCCCTTTTATGTAATATGAATTAATTCATGCCCCATAATAGATGTATAATTATTCTATTCTCATAATATGTATCTGCTAAATTATTTCTCTCCAAGGGCAAACCGAGATTGTCTCATAAATTCCATAACAGACCAAAATAGGCATAAAAACATGCTTATGAAAAGATTTTTAAAAATTGCAAATGTCTGTGGCTCGTCATTATGTTACATTATATTGTACAACAACTGGGAGCCCAGCATATATATTGTATACCTATACAATGGGTATATAGTGTAAGCTGGCTAATTGAGTAACTGAGTAATATTGAACTAAACTACCACAGCAACCCTTTTCGACTGGACAAAAGTGCTCTTTTAGGCGTCAGATTATCTTCTGTCTATTGTTAGCTTACCAGCTATCAAACACTAGTTGCGTCATACCTAGTTTAGCACCTACCTGCATAAACCTAGCTTGATTGCTAATGTTGGCAGTTTGTCTGTGGTGTGCTGTGAGCTGGTTCATTAATATCACTCTTTAGTGGGGGACCATTTTAAGCTACTTTAGCCAGCGTTGCTTGCTATTGATGCTACATGCAGGAGTGAGGGAATGAGACAAGACACTTGAGCTAGCGAACAACCATTAGCATCACAGCCGTTAGATTTTTGTGGAAAATGCAGACCTGGGACTGTCACTCTGCAGGCTATCAAAGGTAACAAAGTGTCAGAGACAGTCTCATTTTTAAGACATTTGTTAAAGACATCGCCAATAATGAGCATAATAATAATAATAATAACCGTTCAGTAAATTAAAAAAAAAAATATACAAAATATAGGGACACAGAGGCTGAAAATGTATTTTAAAATTGTTTTTTCAGGCTAGAGCTGTTACTGTACTGTAGCTTCAACACTGAGTTAAACAAAGTCCTCATATTTTGAATATTGGCAGGTCAAAGAATAAGGCTAAATTCTATATTTTGCATTTTTTGGTGTAACATATCAGGGATATTTATATATTAGACCTATTTGTACATTAGAGCTATTTTGTCATATATCATATTATTATTCAGTATTGGTATTTTAACTTGTCCCTTACTGTTCTTACTGTCTTGGAGCAACTGTGACCACATAATGTCCTCTGGGATTAATAAAGTATTCTGATTCTGATTCTAAAAGGTTATTGGTGACTATATTTGTAAATAAATCATGCTCAAACCTTATTTCTGTACACATTTTTTGCTCATTCTGTGTTGCTTTCCTGCCTTTCTCAAATTTTACTCCATCACTCACCAACATCTTAACCCCCTTATCCACACCCCTCCCTCTCTTGTTCACAGTAATTACGTCAGCCATAATATTTACTGTACTTAAACCCGGACTAATGCTGTTTCAGCGCTTGCCCTTGTGTCATTGCCCTCCCTGTCACAGATAATTATCTTGATCAATCCGGACCCATCCCATATCAGTGAAATTTTTCACTGCTCATTTTCTGCAAAGCCAAAACCTCCTGTGTTATTTTCTGACGGCATTTCTGATAATTGGCAGTGAGTTTTCTGACACAGTCAAATTCAACAGTGGGAGGAATATTCGAACAGAGAGGAAGAAAGCAGACAAGGGCAAGGATTTATAGAATAAACTAAGACTGATGTAAAGATGTGCCTAATACTGCCTGCATTGGAATGGAGATTTGTCAAATCCCTCTTTGTCAGGTCTCTGTAATATGTACTTTGATACATCCACTGGTGTAAAAACTAAACAAAAAATAACCAAAAATAGGAAGTTAGTTGCAGCTAAATGTATGCAGCACACATGATCTAAATTAATTATGTAATAGTACCAGACAAGCAGCGTGTACTTTCCCCTATAAGTCCATGCCTAATAATTGTAGTGTATATTGCTGTATGTGTAACCCAAATACAGTGGCTATGTATATATAAAAATTAGATCAGTATAAATCGTTTTCCACTTTTAATCCATAACCTGAACAAAAATGGAAAAAACAATAACCTGTTTGCATAAATAAAACTAATACTTGTACAATATGCTACATTTTTGATTTTATTACAGCATTCTGTCTTTTGAAGTTGATGCATAAAAGTGAAGGACACAGATGGACTACATTTTGCAGAAGGTGCAATCAGGAAGAGATAAGATACTGTAAAGTGGTTTCGGGAGGGGGCGGATGTGGCAAAGCAGCATCAGATGGTTGTCTTTAGCATGACTTTGGAAATCAAGAAGAGGAAGCACATGAAGCCAGAGTCAAGGCTTAAATTGTGGAAACTGAGTGGTTAGGGAAGAGTTATCAGACGGCTGGGGAAGTACAGCTATAGTGCTGAGAGAAACTGCCAAGAAGGTGTTTGGTGCATCCTCTGGACAGTGGGAAGAGGACAAGGAGACTTGGTGATGGAATGAGGAAGTAGAAAACATTCAAAGAAAGAGAGCAGCAAAGAAAACTTTGGGTAGTCAGGGAGGATAGGCACTTACTTGGAGGATAGGCACACAGCAAAGAGAGATAAAGGCAAAGGAAAAGGCAAGTAGCACACGTTATTTTTCTTTTTTTGTAAAACCAGACAGAACAATATTGTCCTAAACGGGTCTGCTTTAACCCACCAGTGACATATGACATCTTCTGAATGTCTGCAGGAAGTGAAAGTGACACTGACTAATCTAATGGACAGTTAGTCATTCACACAACGGTGCCACACATAGCAGGTCTCACGCAGTGAGTGTGATAATCATCATTTGGCCCGGAAATGTTGGCACAAGGCCAGCGCACATGGCTGTCGAACAATTAATATTAAAGCAACTGAGCCAATATAACTGAACTCTAACATACTGTATCTAACATCAACCAGACGACACACAGCTATGAAATAAGCTCGAATGCCACAGCGCAGTCTGGTTCCTTAACTATGAGGAAATTATGTGCGGTTGCCAAATAGAAACTCTTATTTCCAAACAAGCAGCAATTTTGCAGAAGAAAGTTAAAAAATTATATATATGTATATATATATATATATATATATATATATATATATATATATATATTATTCTATCAATGCAACAACTGGTCAGATTCCTATTGATATACAGTACTGTGCAAAAGTTTTAGGCAGGTGTGAAAAAATGCTGACATTGACAGAGTGTGACTCTTTCAGTTTACAGCTGTATTAAAACAACAGCTCAACAAAAAGCAGCTAAAGGCTGTAGACTTACTTGCAGACTTGCAGAGATGTATACAGCTTCATTTTTATCTCTTACTTTATTCTTGGTGCAGGCCCAAAGTGCAGCTTAGATTGTTAGCTGATATGTGCAGCTCTCAAGAGAACTGACCAATCACTGCAGATCCCTTGTCAATCCCCAACACCCAGTCAGTTGTGAGACAAGTGAACTCAGCTTGGCACCTTGTCAGACAGTCTCTCCCCCACAGTCTGAAACTACTGGAGATGGTGTATGGTGGGTGGATGGAGTGTGTATGTGTTTCCGGAATACCTTCAGGGGTATACTGTGGACCGAAATGAACAAGAACAGCGTGTGTTTGCTCTCGCATCGATGACTAAGGGCAATCAAGAGTGAATGTGTGAGTGCGGTTTTTTTGCTCCGTTGGGAATTTCACAGCTTTCCACGTGATGGTCAGTGTGACTTTTTCGCTTGAGACCTGTGAATTGGCAGTGAATTGCTTTGAAATAAAGCAAATATATTTCCAGAGCAATCCATCTTTGATGCTGTACTGGTTTCTTGGAGTGTTGAGGCTTGATTTTCGTATGGGCCAAGAGACACAGGTCAGGTGGAAGCCTTTTTTTTTTTTCAGTAATCTTTATTTTTGTCCTTCACTGTGTGTCAGATGATGATTGTTACTATCATGAAAAAGCTTTTCCATTTAAAGAGGAGATGGTTTTTTTCAGGAAGAGCACTGAAAATGACTTTAAAATTACCAGTAAGAAATAGCAACTTGATAATTTGCTGACAGTACAATTTGTATTAGCAAGTAAAGCATTCACACACGACTCATAGATTAGATCTCACTACAGAATGTCACTATGACATCACAGCGTACTGAAAGCACGAAAACAAAGAAGTCACTCGTCAAGTTTCCCAAGACAATTCAAATAACAGCCAATGGACACATCAAGGTGGACTGTGTTAATGTACACCCTTGCAAAAATAGATGACATATTTAAAGTTGCAGCTAAAATACAAATTTCACATTTCCACTGATTTCTAACATTCCCTGTTTCACATTGCCACACATCCAGCCATTTAATAACTAACACCTTGCTAGTCCCAGGTTGGGCCCCCCTTTTGGCTTCAGACGTTTTAATTCTTCGTGGCATAGATTCAAGAAGGTGCTGGAAACATTCCTGAGAGATTTTGACATTATAATGCCATGCAGTTCTTGCAGATTTGTTGGCGGCACATGATATGAATCTCCTGTTCCACTACATCCCAAAGGTGCTCTTTTGGCTTGAGATCTGGTGGCTGTGAAGGGCTTTGAGTGCAGTGAACTCATTATTTTGTTCAAGAGTTTTCTGACATGAGTTTGAGTTATTGTTGGCCTCCTGTTGGTTCAAAGAAGTCTAGTTATTCTCGCCTGACATGAACAAGGCAGTTTCAACTAGAGAACTGCCGCTCACTGTGTATTTTCTCTTTTCCAAGCCATTCTCTGTAAACCCTAGGGATGGTTGTGCAGGAAAATATTCCAGTAAATCAGCGGTTTCTGAACTACTCTGATGAGCCTGTCTGGCACCACCAACCGTGTCATGTTCAAATTTCTTTAAATCACATTTCTTCCACATTCTGATGCTCAGTTTGAACTTCAGCGGCTCTACCCATGTCCCCATGCCTAAATGCAATGACTTATTGCCATGTGATTGGCTGAATTAGATGTTTGTGTTAATGGGCAGTTGAACAGGTGTATGTTTCAGTATGGCTGCTGAGTAACGGGTCCTGCTTCTAGATGAATTTTGAGAGAAATCATCAAGTTGGATTTAAGCTGATGATATTCTTTAGTTTGACAAATATCACGATTTATAGCTTTTCACTGGCTAGGGATTGGAAATCAGGCATGATGGCTAATGTAACATGAGCCAACGTGTGTAACGTGTTGTAGAAGGTTAAATTCACAAAAGGCTGTAAACCTCAGAGCCGGAGCACTAACACAGGTCAGTCAGTCCACATCGAAAGCACATATACTGCACTTTGTAATAGAAATTATGATGTGGCTTATTTCTGTGAGGGTCATTTCCCCTTCACTGCACTTCTACACCACATCTTAGGGTTTTCCTCATTTTAACTGCTGCTTTTTTCTAAATCCAGTTGCTCCAAACAGATATATTGTTTTCTTTCTGCAACCATTTAATCATCTCTTCAGTGAAACCAAAAATTCATATGTGTAATTTACTATATTATAAATAAACACTTTTTTCTGCATATTACTGTCAATTAGTACGCTTACACCTGTTCTAAAAACTGATATATTTGCTGTATTTTCTGCATTTTTGGTGGTCAGATGACAGTTTAAAAAAACAAATGGATGGCAATTCTTCTGCGCTGATCTTTAAAAAATACGCTGCACCTACAAGTGCATATACTGATTTCGATTCTGATAAAATCAACCAAGATGTCACGCAGTCTCCAAGTACAAATAGGCCGAGAAACATTGTTAAACTGGCACAGAATTAAAGAGATCAGAGTGATAAGAACCAGACCTTTCGAAGCTCACAGAGGAAATGAAGCTGTGCAGTTTTGATGAAAAACCCAGGAACAGAAAATCTACCACTTCTCTGTGTTTCAACTTCTGTTGAAAATCGATATATGTGGATCAGATCTGATCAAATATGTTTGCAACCGACCAGTAGAATCGATCTTGCATACAGGGATGTAATGAAGTGCATCCAGTACATAATACTGCTGTACAGAAATGTTTAGACAGGTAGACCAAGTTTGGTGTCTTCAAGTATATTTTGTTTTTCAGTTTGTGATTGAAGCAGTAATATATAATCTTATTAAATACATGACTAATACTGAATGAACATCATATAGTAATGTGCGTTCACATCACTTTATCACCGCTTTGTTTAAAGTCATTCTAAACACACTAATCAGGGTTGAGTTGTTGGTGGTATAAATTGGAATAATTGCATCTTCTTTTTCTTTTCTTTTTTTTTTTTTGTTATTGCTGTTTTTGCCCCAAATGATTGCTTCTGTAAATCGCCACATTTCTCAGATGAGATGAACAAAGTCAACTTTCAATCAATCTGTAAGAGATTTCTTTAATACAGCATAAACACCCATGGTGACCATAATTCGTAGCATACTCAACATTTAGGCCTGGTCTCATGGCAAGTTTAGAAATACTTGTGAAAATGCAATCTGTTTGTTCATGTACAGGGACACAGGTTTCTTTGTTACAGTCACCATGATTTTGAGAGTATTTCAGCTGAATGAATGTTTGTCAATGGACAAAATAAGCAAGAAAATTGAGCTTTGAAAAAGGTACCAGCTAAGGTATCAGGAAGGTATCAGCTAACTGACTGAAAACAACATTAAACAGGGAAGAAAATACAGCTTAAACATAAAAAGTAATGCCAAAGAACGAGTAAAAAGTATTATGCATTATGTGAGACTTTTCAAAGCCTGAAAAACGTCCATGTATGCAGATGTAACAAATCAACACATAAACATTCCTGTAAATGGTGAGGGCAAAAGGTTAAAAATGATGTCCAGGAACATGGATCAATGGAGCTGCAATGTGACTAGTTTGCAGCGTTCACAAAAATCCCCTATACTCAGGATGCCAGGTGAACTACACGTCTAACATCAATAAAGACTGAATTGGCCTTTGGAATCAGCAAAATGACAGTCTTTGGTACCTTCAGTGGTGCTTCGCAAGCTGGTTGCAGTGCCTTCCAAAATCTTTGACTTTACACACAACAACCTCATCAGGTATTATAAAAGGAAGGTGTGAGAAACAGAACTGACAAGTGATTAATGATCCTGTGTGAAAACATCTTGAGAAAGATTGTCCGCAACCAGGCGAATTACATCTGTCAGGTTTGATGTGCAGAATACACTGTTTCTTGGTCTTTTCTCAAATCGCTACAGCCAAAGAATGTGTTTGATGCCCACACAGCATGTCAGCAACACAACGGGTCAGCCAAAATGACTTGCACAGTAGTTCTCTAAGATAACGATAGCACCTGAATACAGATGTTTTCAGTTTCATTGCTACTGGTGTATAAAAATCTACCACCACAGCCATGCAGTCTTGCCTTTACAAACATTTCTAAAAGAATAAGTCATTCTCAGAAGCTCACCGAATTTGAGAGTGGGAATGTAATACGATGCCACCATTGCAACAAATCAGTTTGTCTAATTCCCTCCTAGATAAACACTGTGCCATGGCTGAGCAGTTCCTGTAGCTCTAATGTGTAGGTGGCTCAGTACTTTTGTCCATATAGTGTATAAAAACGCAAAACACCACCTCCCATTGTACACAAGTACTTGAACAGTTCTGAAACGACAGCATCCAGCTTTCTGTTGACTTCATGTGAGTCTGTATCAAGGACCTGTTTGTTGCCCAGCCCCGCTGCGAGCACGTCGTCCTTTAACTTCATGTAGTTGCTGCCATCCTGCTTAGACACGCGCTATGGTCTGATTATTCCTGGTTAAAACATGATTAGTAACTGCTACTTTCAACTAGCAGTTATACTCAACTACTTATCAGCTACTGTTGTTCTCTCTAAATTAGTTATCCTGTTAGCTTTGCTGCTATGACATTACTTAAATTACATATACATAAACAAATTATATACTGGAGAATACCTGTGCAACTATGTTATAAAACTGCATTGCTATTATTATTTAAAAAAAGACAATTTACATATTTTAAGCTTAAGGTCAGGGTTAAGATCATCATTAATGATGATGCAGACCTCAGGGTTAAGGACACCTTCTGTGAATAAGGAATGCAGGGGCCTAGTTAAAGCTCCAGGAGAATTCCTGTGTTACCTCAGTGTAAGTTAACTCTTTAAGAAAAACAAGTGAGGAATAAATGCTAAAAAATTCCGTAAATACAAGACTTGTGAGCTGCTGCTGTTGTGATGTATATGGTTCTAAAAAGGCAGCCCAGTGAGGTGAAGGATGATTGTCTGGAAACTCTAATAGTATAAAGCTGGAATTTCCAAGGCTGTCCTTTAAAATGCCATAATACAGCCGCTGCTTTGTTTTTCTGCACTTGTGTCTCACCCTGCAGCACATCCTTTTAAGTTGTGCTATCTTCTTATTTTCCGCTGAGGCACAAGGTTTATTTGTGACTTTTATTACATTTCATCTAAAAGCAGAGTCAATGGATGTCCTTAGCTTTAAGCTAGGTTCTTAGTCAGTGGATTTGAGGAGAGTAAAAACACTCATGCTAGTGTGATTTTTTTTATAAGGAAGTTATTTTATATAAACTATTTATATTATTTTATATAACTGTATTTATTTAGTTATTTATATAAGTTATTTTATGATAAAAGAACAAATATGTACACTTGCTTGTTCCTTTAATCAGCATTATGAAAAGGAGACAAGGTAAAAAAAAAATAAAAAAAATTTCATGAGGTGCCCAGATAAAAGAGGAAAAGAATGAAAGTAGTCAGATGTTAAAATTGAATATGAAAGCTGACAACTGGAAGTAAAAAAGAAGGGTTCCAGAAAGTTTTTTACATGTCTATCACTGCCACAACTGGGAGAGATTCGTGATTTGATGTCAAAAATAGCACTTTGGATTTGTTGTGAGAAAGGACCCAAAGTAGTAATACACTGGAGACAACATGACAGAAAACGACGTCACGTGTTATGGCTTTGAATTATGCAAACTGAAAATAACCAACGTTTCTGCACGCACTCAAGGGAAAGGAAACAGACAGATAAGAAGAAAACTGCTAAAGAGGACAAAAAAGTGGTTGAAAAGTCACAAACAGATATGGATTTTGTGACAAGTTGTAGTGCATCTAGTTGGTGGAGGGGCTTCTACAGATGTTGAACTTAAATGGAATAATAAAGTTTTATGGCATTTGTAGATCATCTGTGTGAAAATTACAGCTGGTACCTACTATGTTACTTTCAGCTCAACACTTTCATTCGTAGACTCTAGTAGAATTGCTATGTATGATTCACATTTAAAAATAATCCTTATTTATCTTTTAAGGCCTTTGGGCAATTTAATCCAAATCTTTTCTGATTGGCTTTCCCTTGCAAACAGGTTTGACGAGCAGGATTGGATTGAGTTCTGTGTGCTCACAGTTAAAGCTGTGTGCCGAAGATAGCTAGCTGACATCACTGAAGAGATAGAGAAAAAAAAACTTCAAAACTAAGTATTTAGAGGAGGTCTGAATGTCAACAGAGCCCATAGGTCAGTATGGGAACCAAACGCAGAACCGGACACAGACAGCCAACTCCAAAACCAACTAGACTTTATTGTCAAAGTCACAAACTATTTACAAGAATCAACTTGGCACAGGGAATTCTCAGGTGCACGAGGGGAAGGAAGTGCATAGTGAGTGGGGGTCTGGCGTGGAACTCTGGAACAGATGGAGATGAGAGATGCACTATGAGCTGGTGATGGGAGCGAATCTTACAGTCTGAGCAGATTCGGTTTATTTTACAGATGAGAGGGAGCCAGAATGAGAGGGTAGCTGCAGAAAGCCAGGTGTTGGGTGAGCCGAGAGTCCAAATCCTAAGAGTGCTTGTCAGTCTGAGGTAGCGTGGGCAGAGGGGCAGGTAGGTGGTGAATGGCGAGCCAGTGCCAGCAGCCAGTGAGCGTGAGGTCCAGCGTTCTGAAGAGGAAGAATCAAACTGCAAAAGGTGGCTGCTGACTGATCCAAAAGTACAGAGGTTAGCAGACGAACTAGCAAAGGATAGCTGACAACGTTGGCCTTAAGTACCCACTGCCTGACTGCGAACAGGTGCGGCTGTCAGGAGACCTACAGAGGAACCCGCCCAGAGCTGGTGCCGTGACCAAACATGGCGAGACTCATCCTGGCCCCTGACACTGAATACTGAGCTGTTGGCTCATAGGGATAAGGTACAGGTACAGGTAATAAGGAGAAGCATAATAGGTCCAATGTATTAAGAAATCACTTAGACAGACAACATAAAAAATAAATTAAAAAATCAAAGGAAGTTTGGTTTAATAATTGTGTAACAGTGTATTGTGGGTCTGTAGTTCTCTGTAAGTTCACAGGAAGATATTCTTGGTTGGTAGATATAAACAGTTTTCTTTGCTTCTTTTCAGGTTAAACCATAGTATTCAGGCTGGCCAACTAATTCTCTCTTTCAAACTGTCCCCAAATCACAGACTTTTAATTCCACAGTTCAAATTTTGGTGAGGACTAGGCTTATCTTTTTCGATTTTTAGTCAAATGAGAAGTCATCTTCACAGCTAAACTCCTTCTTCACTGATAATGACCAAAGTTCTGGCTGGCTTAGCTGGCTGGCTGAAAATACGAACCTCATGGAAGGGATTCATTGTTTATAGTGTATAATGCTTAAATATCTAACATGTTAGAGTCATACTATAGCATGACCCGAACACAGGGTTTAAAAAATGTGCATGGCATCAAGCTACAACTAGATTTGCAATATAAGTCATATACATTACAAGTCAGCCATAGTCCACACAAATCTAGGAATCTATCTGCATTCAGCCCGAAATCGCGGCAAAACGTGGAATACAAATGCCGGTCCACCGTGTAGATGTCACGCTTTGCCTCTTGTAAGTGTGAAATGTACTCGGATGCAGAAGTTGCAGTACCAGCAGGGGGAGAGAATATATTTAAAGCCCAGAAGTCGCTCATGACCAAGGAAGGTATGAAGTACATTCCAGCGTCCTTCTATACCAGAAACAGCTAAGCTAGACCACTAATATGTAAATACATGTAAATGTGTTAATGATGTCTGTTTCAATTTCTCGTGATTCCTTTTCATGTTGCCTTGAAATAAAATCTCTCTCTCTGCTGGTACTGCAGCTTGTTGAAACTTTGAGCAACTTCTGAATGCGTGTCCATTTCATGCTTTGGAGACACAACGGGTCTATTACACGCTGCACCGTGATACTGCATTTGAATTAGAGGCAGTTATGTGGAAAGTCTGACATCTTTGTTTTTGTCAGTCTTCCCTTGATGAAGTTGGTGACAGGTTGCTTCCCACCATCAAAAGTGGTGACTGAGAGGTTGGAGGGTGCTGCACGCTCAACCTCTGGGTGACCAGTTGGTCTCTGCAGCAACTTTCAATATTTAAAAAATAAAATGCAGAAACAAATGTTCCTAGTCACAAGAAGTTTGCCACCATATTTTTACTCAAGTGTGACTCAGCCATCAGTGTGTATGATTGGGATTCTGATAATCATTTAGGGCCATTTCAGTGTAAAGTGTGTTGATGTTCAGTGGAGATGTTTCTCACTGCAAACAGAAGTGCACTTTCACATCCAAAGTGCTGATGCAGATAGATAGTGACTGTGTGTGTGTGTGTGTGTGTGTGTGTGTGTGTGTGTGTGTGTGTGTGTGTGTGTGTGTAGTGCTGTAGCTGCCTGACCTATCTGCAGAGGAGTTATTTTATCTTAGTGCATATGTCCTTATCACTACAAGCATTTAATGCACACACCTGACTGCCACTGAGTAAC
>VVHJ01047661.1:0-11027 GCA_015107715.1 Tylochromis polylepis | reverse complement strand
TGAAGAGGACTCTCCATTTACATGCACAAATTGGAGTCTATTCGATAGATATGATACAAACCACTGCAGTGCAGTACCTGTAATACCTACAGCATGTTCTAATCGCTCTAATAGGATATTATGGTCAACAGTATCGAACGCTGCACTAGGTCTAGCAGGACAAGCATAGAGATGAGTCCACTGTCAGAGGCCATAAGAAGATCATTTGTAACCTTCACTAAAGCTGTTTCTGTGCTGTGATGAGCTCTGAAACCTGACTGAAACTCTTCAAATAAGCCATTCCTCTGCAGGTGATCTGTTAGCTGTTTGACAACGACTCTTTCAAGAATTTTTGATATGAAAGTAAGGTTGGAGATTGGCCTATAATTAGCTAAGACAGCTGGGTCTAGAGATGGCTTTTTAAGTAAAGGTTTAACTACAGCCAGCTTGAAGGCCTGTGGTGCTTGTTTTGAAAATGTAGTTCCTTTTTTAGAGTAAAATAGGTGATAAAGCAGGGTATGATTTAGGTTGTCGATACCTTCAGATTTACAAATCTGTATCAGCATATTAGCATGCTACATCCTCAGTTTCACATCTGTAGTTACGGTGTCCAGGCTTTTCCCTCAATGACTAACAATTTAACTAATTTCCTATGCTCTGGCTGAAAAAGGGAAGCTAATGCTAAAAGGAAACCCAGATTGCTTTGACTAATTGTTTGTTTTGGACAGATTTTAGCTGGACGGGCACCCCAAGCAGTTATTCTGCATCTGCATTGTCATTCATTATACAACAAGGATGCAAGGAACGAAATTTTGTTACAGCTGGCTCAAAAGAGGATTAAATTATTTAAAAAATATGTTAAAATATATCAGTAAAAATACTATAGAGTTTAATGGTAAAAGTGACCTGTGGAGCTAACATATAGAAACGTTATGTCCAGTATGAGCGGCACAGAGAGTGAAAAGTTGTAAAAAGTGGAGTACAGCACACTGACTGCTGAAATATTTACTGGATTACAACATTTTAGTCTGTCTGACCCTCTCTTTGTTCTCCTAAAGGTCTCAGAAAACGTGGTGCATAGTTTCTGAGGGGAAAAAGAAAATATTAGAGACACCACGGCTTTTTCTGTCAGTTTAATCAGTGTACTAAATTACTTTTACCCTGTGACTTCATCTGGGAAAAAGGGTTTGCTAACACTTTAAGATATTTTTTCCCTTTTTATTGCAAAAAACCCCCTCAAAATTCAAAGTATTTAAGTGTTGGGTTGTTGTTTTTTTGCTTGCTTTTTCTTAAATCACTTGTTTAAATGTTTAAAAGTGGTCTTTTTTTCTGTTCCGTCCGCCTTTCGCAGATCCTTCAGGAGCGAGGCTCGCGGATGTGAAGGGATCCTGAGCTTAACAACAGTTTATCAGCAACAACCATGTTGTTGTTGAACATTTTCTTCACTTTTCATCAACCCCCTTCTACCTTTTACCACCACCATCATCATCATCATCATCATCATCATCCGCCCCTTCCCTTCTCCTCTGGTGTGCCTTTCCACAGTGGGTGCTGTTTGGCGTCCCCCCCCCCCAATCCTTCAGCGCTGCAACATGACCCTGGCTTGTCGTCTTGTCTCTCGTCTCTCCTCCTTCACTTTGAAAGAGAGACGACAGGTTCAGGGCTTTTCCTCATTGCAGCTTTTTGATGGTCAGTGTGACAGCAGCGCGGGCTACGGCGCTGATATTAGCCTCTTGTTGTTCTCAGTTGGATGGACAGAGCTACCAGAAATCATCGTCTCCATCTCCACCTCCATTCTGGATCTCCATCGTCGTTATCAGACGGGATATTTCCTCTTGTCTTACACATCTGGCTCTGTTGATTTAGCAGAAACCTCCTCAGGACTCTCAAAGGACATAAAGGAATGAAAACACTCCACTGACTGACTGAGAGAGCATCGACTCCTCTGCAGGTGGAGCCCGAGACGGAGCAGTCGCAGGCGGATGATGCACGCACCGATCACTCCTTATGAGCTAACCTGGAGCGGCATCTTTTCCGTGAACCACGAAATCTCCAGTGGCTCCTTTTGATCTGTAAGAAAAGAAAACAAATGATTTAAAAACTGACTTACCTACACTAGTGTACAATTTGTCAAGGCATGTGAGGAATCTATATAAATCTATATAGGCTACATGATGAAATTATATGAAAAATTGAATGCAAATGGTGTAATTATTGATTTCTGTATCATAGTTGTGATATATTTACATATTCTGGTGGTTGAGTCTATTTAAACGATGGAGAAAATATCAGTTTTCCCACCTGCTAACACGGGTGTGAATTTGTGTATGCAGTGCCTCTCTGCTTTCTATTCATGACTGAAATATCACTAGTTTTTCAACTGCACGTTTTCTGTAGTGTTCCTCAAAGAAAAAAAAAAAAAGAAGATAAGACCGGTAAGTTTTCTCTTAAATATCCGACTTTAAACTATTACATATCTTAAAATTGTAATTAGGGATAAGGAAAACTACTGTCATTGCCATTTGTCCAAGCAAGCGTGGCGTGGCGGAGGTTGGGCCATGGCCAGTGTGTATGCTGCCTCAAAACCCTGAAGCACCCCTCTCCTCTCGGGCCTTGTGCTATTCTCTTTGCCAATATTCGCTCACTTTGCAGCTGCCTCTTGTTGCCACACCAAAATGACTGTGTTGTCTTACACTCTGCAGCACTTGTAGCAACCGTGGCGAAAGCTAAACTGTACCGCTCACCGCTTAAAGCTCTGAGATACCCGAAACCTGAGTTTTATACGCTGTGTAAGCAACGCTGCCAGATGGGAAGTGAGTTCAGTTTTTACGAGCTCGAGAGCGAAGCCTTAGTAGTTCGGCTGAAGTATGTTGTTCTCGTGCTTAACATTAAGTTGCTATGTTATTGTGCTGTATTTGACGCTTTCAAAAACACTGCAACAACATAGAAATCTACTCTGTACAGGCCAGGTTTCACAGTTGCTGCACCCATTTATATATCGGATGCGAGCTTGATTTATACTTCCACACTAACTGTAACAGCTGCTTGGTGGTGAATAATGCACTATATTAATTTTGCAAACGTAATTCACATAATGGGTTGTAATTGTGTTCTACTTGCCTACAGGGCTAATGCAGGAGCCAATAACCTGCCACTTTTTTTGATAGCTCAGCCAAGCTATGTATTGACTCAGTAAATTTAATATTTATTATATTTAAATCCAAAATAATTAATTCAGTTTCAGTTGCCTGCTTTATTTATTTTATTTTATTTTTCTAGGAAACCATTAGTGGCATAGAAACTATGCTAGCTGTGAATGCTAACAACAGCTTAGCATCTGCATAGATTGTAATGCAGAAGTATAAGTCAAGCTTTAATCTGTACACGTGTGCAAGTGAACTGGCTTGTACTAAAGCTAAAACGGTGATTTGTCAGTTGACAGAAAATAAAAGGGGACCTGTTCTGCTCATTTCCAGCTCTAGAGTTTTATTCTTGAGCTTTGCATGAGTCACATTTCAGACTAATCCTTATTTGTCCTACATTTGGGCCTTGGTTCAGCCCCTTAGCTCATCCTCGAACTGAAACAAGCTCCTTTAGCTCCCGAATTCCAGACTCTAGTCTGATTGGCTGCCCCTCGTAAAGATAAACTGAACTTTTGGCTCCCTGGGATTACTTGTACATAAGCTCACCTCATTACATGAAATATGTCTGTCAAGGTTCTCAGTCATCCAGGTCATCGTAGTCTACGGAGCTTGGAAAGAAAAGCGTCTGGACTTCTTTAAGTTTCTTGAAGACGTTTCACCTCTCATCCGAGAAGCTTCTTCGCTTCTCGGATGAGAGGACAACTGTTCTTTCAGTTTTCTGCTTTTTCTTTTTGATATTTATGTAAATTGAATATAGTTTGGTTTGGAACTGAATCGGTCCTTCCCTAATTTGTAGTTTATCACATAATGACAATTTTCAAACATTTCTGGAGTCCAGAGGGTTCAAAAAGGGTTTACGGGCCTTGTCAAAATTGGCTAAATAGTCACATTTATTAAAAAAACTCAAATAAAATAGCAAAATATCTTTTTGTACTTCGTAAAGTCTGAACATTTTAGCTTTAGATAGCCCACCTCCCACCTTTTAGCCTATTTTCAGTCATTTTTGCTCAAATAATCAGTCACTGTTCAGCCAGTAGTCTTTTATTTGCTTATCAGCAGTCCAAGACCCAAAGAAAATCAATTTAACTGACAGGTAATGGAGCAATGCACCTAATTCTCGCACTGAAAAGCGATTTTCTTTAATATTTCTGCTTCATCAGTGACTCAGATTTGTTAATTAATTATTATAATTTATTATTCTGTCAGTGACTAACCATTTCACCATCTGGGGTAAATGGAGCTCGTTCATGTGAGCAACTTAATGCAAAGTTTGAGCCATATTTACACATATCAGAAGGAGAACTGAGAATCATGTTGTTCACATTTTAATCCAAGCTGAAGAGCGTTCAGTCGTTATCGCAGACACCTATTACTGGCATTGACCCCTTTGATAATCCATCCTTTGTATAAAGAATTTATTTGATGCAATTATGTTGTACCAAGCATGAAGAAAAATAATGCATTTTATAGGGGGAAAATTGGTACCTTACCTGCTGTTGTCACGCTCCCTGACCATGTTGAGTCAGGATTCGGAGCTCAAACTTTGATGTGACGTCCTCTTTGTTGTTGTTGTTTTTTTTGTGTGTTTTTTATATATATATGTATATTTTTTCTTCACCTATTTAGTGTGTGTTGTGCAGTTTTCTTCGACAGACCAGAATCATGAGCAGACCTGCTAAAAATACTGCTAAAAATACCCAAACATGTCATTCAGAAGCACTTTTATTTCCTCCCTTGTGGTTTTCTTGGCCCATTCAAAGCACCTTGGGTGTTGTTTCCCTTCGTCTTTGTCCAGTGTTGTGCCTTTGACCTGTGTTGTGCACAGTTGTACTCTCCTCTCATCATAATGTGCCTCTCATACCTTAAAAAAAAGCCAGTAGGCACGTATCTGAGGTATCATGTATACTGTGGTCTTTTTATCCCGGTTTTTATTGTTGGTGTTTCAGTAATAGGCGAACCTAATCAGAAACATTACCCTTGGCGTTATTTTATTATGTGTAAATTTTACAAATTGCTGCTTTCTTTGTGCCATTGCATTTGAGCTCAATCCAACCACAATCCCTTACACTCCTGGAGGTTAAACATTTCTATTGTGGTGGGTTTTTGGCATTGTTGGTGGAGTGGACGACAGGAAGTCCAGTCCAAGCAAGTTTCCTTGGTTTTTTGGGGGGGGGTTTGGGGGTGTTTTTTTTTGGGGGGGGGGGTTGTTTTGGTTTTTTTGTTTGTTTTTTTGTTTTGCTCGTATCTTAGTAAAACTCCAAAAATGCACTTGGCAGTTGATTTGATGTCAAACTTATTGTATTGTGGCAACTTCTTTTCTCCTTGACCCGCATGCTGAAGCTACCTACAATGGCCCCACTTTTAAGTGTGTGTAATCAACATTTAAAGTACATAATGTACCCTTGTGAACCCCGGTTTGGTCGGGTTGCAGAGTTTGGTGGTTCCCAACTTGAGTGTTTTTTTTGTTTTTGTTTTTTTTAACTTTCTTTCAATATTGCTTTTAGCCCAAGAGCTTAGGAGTATCAGTCAGTTTATCGACTGGTAATGTTTGTATTTAAAATGACAAAAGAGGTGATTACATGGCAAACATTGAAGTACGGATGCCTGATAATAGGAAAAAAAAACATAATCACAAATACTTTGCTGGTGTCATTAGCTTCACATTAATACAATAAAATGTTATCTTTCAATTTATTTAAAGTTTTAATGTAATTCAGCTAAGTTAAAATATTTTTAAAAAATTGTAGATAGAACTAAATATATCATAGACTGGTAGGGTGGGAGTTTGGGCTAGCCACTGCTAAAAAAGGAAAAAGATGGACGCTGGATTTATGAAAAAAAACAAAAACATTTTTAATGACAATACTGCCGATTTAAAGTTGTTTTTTTTTTATTGCCATTCTTATGCTGTATAGTAAATATTAGCATTTTAAAGCCAAAATTGGATTTCTAATTATTCAATGCATTGTGTAACGGGTTTAATACATGTTTTTATTTTAAAAACACACAATCAGAAGAATCTTTTGGAAAAATTAATTTTATTGTTAACTGCCACCTTTTGGTTAAATGAGTTAATTAGCTTTTAACTTTTTGTTAGCATCAAGCTAGCCACACTAGCTTCATGTAATAACTAGCAAAGCTTTAGATTCCCCCCCCGAATTTATCTTTGGTGTCAGCTAAATTATATTTAACAGAACAATAAAAAAAAAAACACAAGATCATCACGAATGAGAATGTTATAAAATATATATATATATATTTTCTTTCTTTTTTTTTATTGTCTTGCTCTACAAGAATAACGTCAGCATTTTGTTTGGCCACTGTGAGAGTGTTAGCGTGTTGATGTTAGCGCTTTGTTTTACTTCTTGAGGACAAGCTAAAATGTTTTTAAAAGTAGAAATATGCAACCAAAAAAGTTGGGAACCTCTGACCAAGCTAAACTTGTCGGTGTGCTTATCTCAATACTTTATTCAAACTATATTTTCTTTAAACAAAGGAAGACTTTTGACCTCCGTTTTATTTATTTTTTTACGTTCACCTGTGCTAGTTACTCAACAAATAACGTGCAATGTTAACAAATCTGCAAAAAATATCTCTGTTGTTTGGGCACGTGAAAACATGAGAGCATGCATTGTACTAGAGATGTCGTGTACTGGATTTTGTCTGACCTCTGTGTTAGTGCAAACTAAATGTGATGCATGGTGGTGGGAAGCAGAGGGACGGCATGGCTCTGTGGTTTATAGGTGTAGATTTCTTAAGTGGAAAAGTTGGTCTACAAGTCGACGTATTCTCCTACTCACGACTTTCATTTCTTTGTCGTTTTTGTATCTTTGTCACGTTAATTGAACTAAAACGTAGAAACAAGAGCTAGCTTTAATCACATATTACCCTACTGATAAGATTGCAGACCTTTCCACTCCCATAACCTTTGTTTATATAGCATTTATGCGACCTGCAAGTCAACACGCAACAAAAAAAAGGAAAAAAAAAAGTTTTTTTCTTTGTTTTTTTGTTGTTGTTTTTTTTTAAATTCATTGATCATTTTGCCAGTTAATCTATAAACACCTGCATGCGTTTGTGGACATGCACACTTGTACACTCATTTAGACGTATTGATAATGTCACCTATTAACTTACTTTGTGTTCATTTATCAACAGTATTGATGTCAAATGTGAATATTGTCAACTGAGACTGTGGAGAAACGTCTGGAAGCCGACAAAACATTTCGTCTGATTGTTTGTTTCACTTTTATTTATTTTATATTTTTTGAATTTTGTCTACCATGTAACAATTGTAACAAAAACCCAGTCTGGATTTTATTCATAAAACGTGTCTGTGTTTTAAAATGTGGCTCACTGACTATTTGTTGGTTCCTTTGAGTGTGGATTTTTTATTTTATTTTTTTTTTTATAATTAAACAAAGTGAAGTTCATAACAAAATATATGTTTTGGAAATGTCTGTTTACAGCCAAGTTTGGATGTTAGAGATAAGACACACCAATCGACCACAATATTAAAACCACCTGACTAGTATTATCTAGGTCTTTGCTCCCCCCAAAACACTTTAATTAATCTGGGTATGGGCATGGAACCACGGTCAGTGGGCCCGTGGTGGTGAGTTTCCATGAGACTCTAGCAACAGTCCTTTGATATGTGGAGTCTCCATGTTGAAGCTTCAGGCTTAGATTTTCACTCATCACTGCCATATACAGCACAAAAGATGAACGAAGTCAATACAGAAGTGCCCTAAACCTGCATTCTGTTTAATGACCGGCAGGGACCCTTATAGTTGCAGGAAAACTGCCCTCAGCTCCCTCTCTGTTACCTCAGTAAATACTTTTCTAATGATTTCCACGTTTTAGTGTCCAGTTTTAGGTCACATTGAACTTCTCATTAGCAAATTGTGGTCATTACAGGTGTCAGAAAGTAGGATTGTGCAGTCCAACAACTAGTCAATCAAGTTGTTAGCCAACGAGTTTGTGGTTTCACAGCCTTCCAAAACATCAAGATGTCAGGAGCAAAAATGGTCATCTTAAGACTTCATAGCAGGATTTCACTCACCTATGGGTGGCGTCATGGTGGTAACATCTGAGGCTAGGAGGTTTGGTTATCAAGCTCCATCCTTAAACTGTAAGTGGATATGATAACTGTTAATTAATGCTATAATACTAGAATTGAATTCACCAAAATTGGACGTACTTCTTGGATGCTGTGTACCACACAGGAAGCCATTATATATTTATCAAATACAGCACCAGTACAGTGGTGACGTTCAGTTCAGTGACTCCATTTAGCACTGCTTTACCCCTTACAATGAAAGCAGGTATTCCCCTAACATTAAACCTTAACAGCATACAAATGGGTGTTTTATAAAACAAAGATCACCCAATCAAGATCTGGTGTGAAGAACAACCCATAAAGCGTTCCTGAGTAGTTCTTTGTTGAGTGAAGCCACTGCCTCAATGAGGAGTATGAACAGTTTGGTCTGCAACAACAGTGTTTAGGTGGGTAGCAAAGTTGGAACGCCAGAACTCAAGGTTGTATCAGCTCAACATTGTATAGCAAACCAGGGGCGGATCTAGAGAAATGTTCTTAGGGTGGCATGGAAATCAGATGGGGTGATTTTATGAACTGTATAGTCTATATGCGATGCAGAAAGAAGATGCCTTCACAACCACCAAACAAGCCCCAGCTCAAGTTGCAGCTCTTGCCTCTCCTGAATATGCTGAATTCTTTTATTTGGATGTTTCTGAAAAAGGTGACCTTGTGAACGTTGTCCTTTTTCAGAAAAAAGGAGGGAGGATGACAAGTACTGATGAACTACACTTCAAGGACTACTGACTGGACAACATGGAAAAAATCAGCAACTTTCCAGAAAAAACAAAGTCTCCAGCATTTTGACGCAGCTTGACATCATCTATGGGACAAATGGATCAACATGGCAGCTGGAACAACCTCCAAAGAACATGAGCCACATGACTGTGCTGAGGTGGCCGTGAAGGAAATCTGACTGAGACTGGGACTAGACACTGGCAGGAGGGCAAATCTAGCCTCTCAGGTCTAATAGCTTATTTTAAAGCTTGGATTATTAGTAATAGAAACTGTAAAAATATGCATGTAAATTAAAATGCTGCATTTTAATGACACTAAACCAAAAACAAAAAACATCAATGCATAATGTTTTATTGTTCTAAGAAGTGTCAGTATACAAAATAGAATTGAACTGAAAAGCAGTTTGAGTTTTTTTTCAGTTTTTGATTTTGAAATAATTGCTGTTTGGGTTCCTGCAACTGTGAATTTCTTAGCCCCATGTTTGTTTCTGCTATTCTGATGCATTGCAATAGAACAGCATGCAAATGTTGGAGGGTCAGAACCAAGGAAAGTGACAATGAACAGTGGTTCAAGCAATATCCCCGTCACTGAACTCTGTCAGCAATGTTTAGATGGTGCTTTATTAGCTTTAACAAATTTAGAAATCCTGTTTTGATTGGTTTTTCCTTTAGAGCTAAAGATTGCAATCCTGTGCTTGTATCTTAAAGAAGTGAATTTCAATTCTTGGATAATAAACTACTTGAATTTGTGTATTTTATCACAGATGACCTTTGCTACAGGGAATGAATATCAGTTCTGTTAATCATCAGCGTATTTATTAGGTCAGATCTTGTAATATTTCTTTAGACCTCAATCATTCATAACTCTGGTTTTGCACATTATAGCAACATAACTGTGTTGTTGATCCTGCCAGACTATTCCTGAACATTACCAGCAATTGCTATTGCAGTCTTCTATAAATCCTCTATAAGTCCTCTCTCTCTCTCAGGTCTGACCTGAGGACAAGAGATGGTTGCCATGGTGAAGTGAGAAGAGAGTATTTGTATATGTGTGCATGAGGGTGAGAATGCATGTGTGTGCCTGTTTGTCTATGTCTATGTGTCAGGTCGGGTCTTAGACTCCACCTCTCTGGGAACATCTCAGGCCCCCCAGGTGTGGGGGCCTGTCTCCCCCCACCACACTCCCTGCTATTGCTTGGTCGGGCCCCTTCCGGGGGGTGGGGGGCCCTCGATCCTCGGGCCTTGGTCCGCTCTGGCGCGGCTGGCTGCCAGCAGAGCCTGCGGGCTCGTCACCACAGCCCCCTGTGGCTTCTGCACTGTGGCTGCTGGGTGACCCCACATCTGGGGCTCTCCTCAGCTCCTTCCAGGAGGGTGGTGTAGCTGCCCCTCCGGTGGTCCTCCTTAGGCTCTCGCTCTCTGGGGGGCCTCTGGATGTTTGGGGCCTGGATCTCCTCCATGGCTGCTTCATGCCCTGGGGGGCAGGGCTATGGCTCCCCACACCCTCTAGTAGATAGTTACATGGAGAAACCTTTTGAATACAAGTGCGCTCATGCACACAGGTATACACACAGGTGTACACACGGGTGCTCACAGACACAAACTGTATCTTCCTTGGCTGCTACCTCAAAACATACCGTGTGCTGTTGGTCTTGCGTGGTGCTCAGTAACATTCAATATTTAGTATTTACTGTTACACTTATCTAGGTTGTTGGTGTGGTCTCCCTATTGCATTGTTCTCTTTTGCTTGTTTTCTCTTTTTTTCTTTCAACAAGTGATCTAGTGGATTTTTTAATGTCCTCTCTCACTGTCCCTCTTCCCCTCTGTTTTTCTTTCCCCCTTTCTTTCTTTCTTTCTTTCTTTCTTTCTTTCTTTCTTTCTCCCTTTCCCATCCCCCAGTCATGTCTGTCCAGTTTATAATAACTTAAAATAAATAAATAAATAAATAATAATAATAAAGATCAATACAGCATAGCCATAATGATCCACCTGAAAAAATAAATCTGTTGGGCATCTTTCTTGGCCTTCAGACAACAATTCTGATTACTGAAGTACCAAACGGGACAGGCAAAAAAA
>VVHJ01047658.1:7607-18522 GCA_015107715.1 Tylochromis polylepis | reverse complement strand
TCCTGCAAACACTGAATGTTTTGCTTGCATAAAATTGAAAACGAGCCCACATTTAGTTTCAAAACTACAATATAATTTTGTCATTTATTTGTTGTCTTTATACTATTTTCATTAAAACATTGAAGGCAATGATTTGCAAATCATTGCTTCCTGTTTTTATTTACACTTTACACATCGTGACAATTTGGTCGTGAACGGGTATGCAGGGCTTGTTTGAAAGCGGCTTTAGAAATGTTGGCGAAAAACAACTGCTCCACACATGAAATGCTTTCAATGAATGTTAAAATAGTGACAGAGGTGCAAATGAGCCTGGGTCAGCCACAAAGTGTTACAGCCAGATATTGTCGGCATTGGGTAGAGGCAGAAAAAAAAGAAAAATAAACATCTGAGTACAGCCTCAGAGGCAAACCAGGGTGCCAGTCCCAACACGAAGTAAATCAGAGTGGACTCCATCCGGGCACCCATCATCTGAGACTAAGGCTGGGCTAAATATTTACATAAACCCCATGGGGAGAGTTTGAGACCGGAGCAAGAAAGAAACAGAAGGATGAAATGCGGTGACGGGGGTGGGGTTTAAGGGTGTGCTGGCTTCTGTAACATTATCAGAGGGATTGTCATCCAGTGATACAAACAGGTTTAAACAAAGGGAAACAACATTTGCATGCACACAACCAAAGCCACACACACATGAACAAACAGCCCACAGAGACAGGACTTTGCATACGCTTAGCCTCGCTTAATCTCCGTGCTGACATAGCCTATTCACCTGCAGGTACAGTCTCATACAAATGTCATCAGACTATTTAAATTCGCCGTCTTTCCCCACATTTTAGTTGTACGCAAAGTTATAACGATCAAATAGAGCTTACTCGTGTCACATTTTACAAGATATGGAGGCCCCCAAAGTGATTGCACTTGTAGTGATTTAAAAATCTGGGTCATAATTTACTAATCATTATAGCTCAACCATCCCGGAGAATACCAGGATCCTGAGTAAAACACACTTTAAAAGAAGTGTCGCACAACTTGATTAATTAGAAAAAAAAAGGGGGGAAAAGAAGATTAAAAAAATGACTATGAAAAACAATGCATGCCAATACTGTATGTGGGGGATGTGAGGGGATGTTCACTATGCTGAACCACAGTCCAACAGGCAAATCTGACCAACTGGACAGATGGAGCCCACAGCAATCTTTTAACTGCCAGGTTTTGTATCAATTCATTAATTAGCCCTGTCAACACAACCAAAGGGTCATGCAGAAGTGGTGTGTGTGATCCCAGAATTGTTCACTGAAAACCAGCCAGCCAGTTGGCAAATATCGGACTGAGGGATTCATAGTAAGTGACTGTTGGAGCAGGGAAGGACGAAGGTAAATGTGGGGCAGCCTCACCCCTGCTCCTATCCTCCCTTCCATCCTGCCTCAGTCAGGGTATTTGTCTTTTCGACAGAGATAAACTGCAGCCTTTTTATTAACTTGCTGATGGTAGGGAATTGTTTTTTCCATCCACTAGGTTTTCTCAAATAGACAGCAGCAAAAATATCCTCCCTATAATTCTTCCATCGCCCATTTCTCTTATTTTCCCGACTTCCTCAGCCCCCTCCCCATCAACACCCCATATTCAATAGTTTACACAGCACTAAAACTGCCTGCATATTGTCACAGTAATGTCTCTGTCAGGGGCAGCTGTATATCACACATACAATCATCCAAATTTCATCTCCCATCCCATCGCATTAACTCACAGCAGTAGCAAAATAACATGTGATGAGTGTCAGCCTGTGCGAGAGCATGTGTGCACATGTACCTTACTTTGGGCGGCATGTGTGCTTCTTTATCAAGAGGAATTCATTTTGTGTGTGAATCTAGATGTTGTGGTATATACATGTTGGTTCAATTTGTGTTTGAGTGGCCACGGCGGTCCTCTTGATGAGGAGACAGAGCCCCAGGGGGCTTCTCTTTCTGTATCCTCCTCATTTGACTAATTACTGCGCAACTTCCACGCCACTGATGAAGCCGGGCAGCTGTCCATCAGTCTGTTAGCTTGACTTGTTTTAAACCATTGATACGAAGGGTTAGCTGGAAAATGTACTTTGACAGGAACTAGACTTCTTTCAGCACATCCACAAATGCTTTAGCAAAGATAGCAGTTTTGGTTCATTATGTTTTTAAATAATCAATGTCCAATTGCATTATTTTTGGTTTGCAGTTCACTGCTCATGCTAATGTTCTTAGGAAATCTGTGACACAAAATACAGGCACCGCTGCTTTTACATGCAATCTGTCTGTTTCTGTCTGTTAGCTCATATCTATACAGCATCTTTTACACCGAAGCCAAATCTGTCCTACGCTGCATAAACTGCTCCTCTGGTCTCTGACCATCTCTGCCAAGCTTTAGTGTTAGATTTTAACCTGGAGTGACTATCCGTTTCCACCACGCTGGACTATACATATTAAATAAATACTACCTTCCTGGCAGCATTACTGATCTTGTCAGCTCTTTAAATAAGACGAGTTAACCTAAATCTCCCCTGCTAAGTTCTCCCTTGTAAAACATGAGTAAATATGTGATGAATAATGAGCTAAGAGTAAGCAACTTGCACAGCCAGAGACAGCCAAGCATGGATCAGCTATAATTTGGAGATAAGGCTTCACAGAGGTATTAGAGCAGCAGAGGTCAATGAGGAGCTATTATATAATTCAAATGGCTTAAAAGATGCACAGCAGTGGAATTCAGTACTCATTATCATAAAATACAGATGATATGTCACACAGAGTAACCTTGCAAAAAATAAATAAATCTGCATCTTCGAAATGTTTATTACTGAATCATTTTTTTTATTATGATTTCAGTCTGATTTCAAAATAAATGTTTGTTTTTAAGAGCTTTTCAGAATAGTTGCAAGGATGCAGGGTTCTAAAATCAAGCACATTTATTCTTTGCCCTCTTTTAGCCTTCACCAGCTGATGCCTCAGCTGACACATGTATATGCATCTTATGGGGAACTATAGGTTGTGGCTTTTAAGTTGCTACAGTTGATGTACATCTGCAAGCTCCTTTGTGACCCTCCTCTTACACCTGAATTACATTTATGAACCTTGGTCCAAATAAACTCGATTACAGCCCAAAATGCATTAGCATGTGGAGCAATTTGGGGTTTTCTGTCTTCCTCAAGAATGCTGAAAGATGTAGGCGGGAGCAGTAAGGAAATTGCACCACCAGCCTTACAATTAACAGGCGACCCAGTTAACCACCTGAAATATATCTGCCTAATCCAAGCAGCAATCTGGCACATTTCATCTTGCATTTCATCTTGTTTTAAAGCTTTTACCAGGAACAAATGGAATTATCCCATCCATCTGTTGTTGTGCTCTGAGAAAAATATATTTTTGGCAAAATCTGAGGATTAATGTTTTATGCAGTTACCTTCTTGATTTAAGCCAGGGTACTCAACATGTTTTTGTCATTGGATGAAAAGAAAATCCTTAATAAGCTTTCAGCATATTGTTGGTTGTCTGAAAGGTAACTGAACCTTCTTTTTACCCTGAAATCTGAAATAATAATAATAAAAAAGAAATCAAGTTCAGACCAGGAAATGGGCCAAGCATAGGTCAGACTAAATCAGAGTAATATAAAGAAGAATAAAGAGAATATAAATCCATACTGGAATCAAGATAGATTAAGGAGATGACTCTAACCTCACTGAGCAGAGTTTGAAAACTCCTGGAAGCCAGAAATCAGGATTGACTTACTTTCAGCGCATATGAGCCACAGCATATGCAAGTCCTTATCTGGTGGGAGGAGCTTAAGAGACCTTGCCTTCACAAGATTTCTGCCTACTAAGGCTTAAAACACATCTCTTGAAGCTGGCTTTGAATTAGCTACCAAACTTATATCAAACGGTTGGCAAGTTAAGTTTAGCACTTGACTCTGCAGCTCCGCGCTTACCTAAGTGACAGTCGCTATGACAGCCATTTTATTCTGGCCAACTTATCTGTTTTACCACAGGCAGAAGAGAGCAGAGAGGGAGAAATCCAAAGACAATTTAAACTCACAGAGCAGATTACATTTCAAACCTCCCAGACTGAATATTTAACCCTCTTGCCTTTCGATAAGTGATAGGGGGATTTTCACTGACTCAGGAACTCAATTTAACCTCCCCTCTGAGAGACATGGCTGCAGAAACGTCCTATAGGCTTGCCCTTGGTGACGGCCAAACCTCTTCCTCCCTCCTTCCCGCTGTGTGACGCTAACAGTGGCTGTCTGCTGGGCCTGATAGAGAGTGGCTCCATGCTAAGTCATTACACACGGAGCACAGCCTAATTACACACAGACGGCCCCCATGTAACCTACCAACAGGGTTACTGCTCTTAGAAGTGACTGCATTAAGTGTACGATGACGCAAACCCTCGTGGAGAGATAAGGGACGGCTGGGATGTCTTCAGGTGGAGGTGGGGTTGGGGGCCCTTAACAACCCTCCATATCTAACCTGCAGAGATGTCAGAGTCGCATCCAGCCCTGTTCGCTCCCTCAGCAACTCGCAGCCCTAACAGGTTTGCAGTGACACACTAAACTGGACAAGCTCTCAGCGGAAGGCAGATAGTTCTCCATATTGAACATCACAGGGCCACTTTTACAGCATGCCAATTCCTGCCAAACTGGCTGTTTCCATGGAAACGTAGCACTTAATGACCGATAACAGAGAACGACCTGGGAAAAAAGGGAGTTGAGAGCAAGCGAGAAAGAGAAAGCCACTGACAGAGAGAGATGGCGAGAGAAAGACGGAGATCTTGTGGAACAAAAGAAGCAATTTAGTATCGGAGGACAGCGTGAAGCCTGATTATGTCGTCAGTGTAAATGATCATTAATTTCCTTCTGTCCAGCTGGGCCAGATTAATGCCTACCCATTCTGCAGTGTAGAAAGAGAGACTGGGCTTAACGATTTCATGGGACACTCCTACGGCAGCAAGCATGGCCTTAAAAAGATCTGTGGTTTGACCACACCAGCACCTATAATTGGATATACGTGGGTAGTGGATACTGTCACTTTGTCAGCTTGTCTATTGTTTTGAATTTCTGATTACTCTGGCAATGAAAACCGACCATCACCACAAAGTAAAACAAAAATAATAATAATGGTTAATGATCTGTCTGAAGGCTCTGAGACTTTTGGAATATCAAAAATGCAAATGTAGCAGTTCCTTGCATTGTCATTTTTGTGAGCTCTACTTCAGTTTTAAATATTTAGCTTAACCTAAATTCAGTTCTTTATCATTTCCATTCCCTTAATCTGCAATGTACCCGAACCAGCAAGAATCAACTTATCTAAGAGCAGAAAAAGAAGATGAGATTCTACATTTTGCACTACAAATCTGATCCAATCCATAATGTTTTTCCATGTTGTTTTGAAGCTGGCCCCTAGTGGTTATTCCCATTAAAACAGTGGTTTCAATTTGCTATATTGCAGCATGCATGAGGAATTAGGGACATTAGGGCCAGTGCATGACTAAACTGATAACGAGAGAACCTGTATGTTAAATGAACCATTATTATAATATTCTGTGCATTTTTATACTAACTTAAAATATTAGCCTGATTAACTTAGAATATATAAACTTAATTCTCCAGCTGTCATTAACTATCAGGCCTGTAGTGATGACCTGTTAGTGTGATATTAGTATCTAAATATTTGACACAACACTTACAGGTCAGATGTAAAATCTCACATGTGAGCACCAATCACATCACACTCACACACACACCCCATGCACCTTAATGTCTCTCTGCAGAGCTTAGTCGGTGGTTTCCACATAACTGGATCTGATCCCTCTCAACAGAAGCAGCACACTGTTTGGCTGCTGAAAGCCCACACTTTCACTCCTCTTTGCATGAGCTGATCTGATTATTCATAAAGCAAGCAATTACACATCCATTAAAACTGAAAATACAAAATCCAGGATCAGCAAAAGTTTCACGTGAATTAGGTTCATTTCCGAAAACATCCGCAACCTGTGAGACTAAATGCATTCAAAAATCATTGTTGACTGAAATCCTATTAAAATTTTAGGCCTTCAGAACCTGAAGACAAAACTGTGGCCACAAACTAAAAAGGTTTATAACATCTCCATTATTGAGTAAGTGTGCCTCCAAAAGACACTGTCAATCTCGTATGAACAAACTATAGTATTTCCTCTACTAAAAGCCAGTAGTCAACTAAAAGCTGGCTCTCCAATAATGGCATGGGGTGTGATCAACAGCCTGGTAATGGACCTGTAAGCTGTTTGCCAACCACGATTAAATCATAAAAATAGGTACTAATTGCCAGGCACCAAACAGGTGAAACAGGGATTGTACTAGATTCCTGGCATTATGTAAAGTTTATACCAGTCATACTGCATTTAATGTGCTTTACATTTCTACTACCTTAATAATGCATTCAGGAATATGATAACACTATTTCCAATACTTGCTGTTCTTTCTTTACTTTTGATTCATTTACTCTGATACGCTTTGCTTTTCGCTTTCTTTTATCCTATTAGGCTGTTACTCGCCATCTAATGTTGACCATAAAAGCCCTGTTAAGTAGTGACCACTGAAATACTACAGACCTTTAACTTGACAGTTACAGGAAGCACTGAGTTTGTACTAACAGCATAACAAACTAACTTTAACAGAGAAAACTAGGGCAGATCCTAAAATAACGCTATGAAAAAAATTATCTCTCAAGTCCCTGCTATGAAAGAAACACTACTTAATATGAGCAATTATATACAAACCTGCTTCAAATACAGGCCCATTACCTTTTTCCAGGCGGGGCGATATTATATTGTCACGTAAAACATTGTTATGTGTTTCTTCCAGAGACAGCTGGCAAAGATACAGGTTTCTTTAGATGCTTTCCAAAAAGACAACTGGTTGTAACTGATTACAGTATGCAGTGTGTGTGTGTGTGTGTGTGTGTATTTTGTTGGTTGTCTACCTGTTTTATGAAGTGTGTAATTGAGCTTTCAGTGTCCTGAATGTAAATGTTTAACAATAGTCTCCTCCTTCCAGCTTTTACTTCATTCTTTCAGCCAAATGTGATGTTACATTTTCCAAAGTCGTCTTTTTTTTTCACTGACTTTACAGTACTCTAAGTTCTCACTTTGGCTTTACATAGTAGGTTTTTGTTATTTGTAATCATCAAAGTCAACGTCATTGTTAATTCCTATATGCTATTAGTACAGGATCTACACAGGATTGAAATGTTGTCTCTCTCTGACCCACAGGGTGCAACGAGAATGAATTAAATAAATTAATTAAATTAAATAGAGAGCTACGAGATGTGAGATAAATATGAATTACACAAGATATATTAAAACCTGCAAATAATTTTTGCTCTTTAGATATAAAAATATGAGCTATGCAAGGTTTCTTAAAGCTTTACACATTATTGCAGTTCTTTGTATAAAAATATGAAGTATAACTTAATTATTACAATGAATCAATAAAAACCCTCTGTACAAAGTCTGTGTAATTGTACATCTTTATCTATAGTTTCACATGTACAATCACAGTATACTAGTGTGGAATTACTGGAAATTTAGAACAATTGATTAAATATACAAGACCAAAACAAAAAACAAAAAAAAAAAGCACTGTAGGCTCAACAGAAAGACCTACTCAGGGACAGACATGACTTACAGTACATGGCAAACCCTTTTTGGGAAAACACACATAAGAGGTAACAACCAAAGCTTTTAGCTTCCTTTTGTTATCCTGAAAATTCTGACTCCAAACCATTTTTTGGAGCCAACGTCGCTTGCCATATTCCTTCCAAAGGAAACTCAATTTTGACAATTTAGAACAACAAATTCAGAGAGTCAGAGAGACGGCTTCAATTCCCTCGAAGTTGTGTGGCACAAACGGAGACAACATTCAAGAAAGAGCTGTCGATCAGCATTTGTACAAAGCGTGTGACTGTGCAACAATCAATGACTTGAACACGAGTGCTGCTCTTTGAAAAGCTCTACAAACACACTATTAAAATAGAGATCAATGTAGGGCCTTCCTTACTATGTTATCATACGACACAGACACGCATGCTGGGTCCTAACGACTGCTTTGTACTCCTAAAAACCAAACAAAAACACATTTAACGCAACCTTTCAGGATCAAGGCTAAGACCCTGAGTAATGAGCATGTGGTCTGTAACTGTGCCACTCCTTTTATTTCACAGCTAAACACTGCTAAAGGATTTGATTCACAACAACATTTTTCACAAGACCAAGGGTGACAAAATCCAGAGAATTACTCCCAGTGTCAAAATAATCCAAAATAATCCAGGTTGCCTTAGTGCCTAGTATCCTCATAAGACTAACATAAACCTTAATTTCATTTTAAAACAATCAGTTTTGGAAGTCACAACCTATTTTCTTTCTCACTCATAGCATTAAAATGAATATCTCTGGAACAGAATATATCATAGTCTGTTATCACAAAGATTATTTATAAAAACGAACCTTGGTTCTCGCGATGTCTATATTACATGATAAACTGCATCTAAATGTCTGATTTCCTGCAGCAAGGCACAGAGCTGTGGAGATATACTGAAGAAAGATGTCACTGTTTCATCATTTATGTCTCATATGTATGCTCGAGTGTTTGTGTGTGGCAGAAATATTTGATGCAGAGCGACTGTGAACCAGCCTGACTGATGGCTGAAAAGAATGATCCTCTTTAGAGCCAGAAAGTTTACGCTTTGGTGCACAAATTTGCAAAGCTACAGTACAAAGGAAAATGTTTCATAAAATGCTCATTCTTCAAGCTGTAAGTTTCAATTTCCACTTTAGTGGCTCTGCCATTGTGGAGTCTTTAAGTCTGTGAAGAAAAAGGCAAGCACAAGAGTCTGACCAAAACTGTGTATTTTTTTGCTTTTATATGAGTTATCTGAGTATTATAAGCAGAATGGGGCGTTTTAGACACGGGGAGTTAAAATCTCTAGTTCGATGATAACTTGTGGAGGAACTTTTACCTTCACAACAATCATATAAAGTCTCTTTTAAATAAACTGACTTATTTATTGTAACCTTTATTTAGTGTTATGTTTCAGCTTAGTTTAGTTTATAAATGATCCCCTTCACTGCATTGCATTAATCATGAGCCATATTGATGATTGATTGGCCAATTAATCATTTGTTTAGATAGCACAATGGAGAGTAACTAGGAGAGAGAGGAGAGAGTGTGTGAAGAGATGCAGCAAAGGCTCGTGTGTTTGAGTCAAACGAGGGGCGCTGCATTTGGCTTTTGTGGCATATGCACCTTCTCACACCGTTAGCTAAACTGGTGCCCTCAATTAATTGTTTTGTCTCAAATTGTCACTGACTAAAGACACAAGCAAAAACACCTTTTTCAGGTCAAAAACTCCAACAAGTGCAATGTTAATAAAACTTTTTTTCAGGGTTAAATTAAACTAAACCGTTGAGGTACGGTCATTATTTCTGCCTTTCTGTTCCACTTCAGTTGGACATATTAGAAATTTATCTGCTTGATATTCTTTACTTATCTATTTCAGAAAGCCTGATGGTGAACTGGATTGTTGTATTCCTAAATCCATACTACCCCATACCATTTTCAAATTCAAATGAACATATTCGTGAAGTAATTATTACAACGATCCATCCATTTTCTGCTTATCTGGTTCGGCTGGGCTGGACCCTGTTCCAGCTGTCATAGAGTGAGAGGCAGGGTACACCACAGTGAGACAGACAACCTCTCATACTTTCACTTACAGTAAGTTTACAATCACCAGTTAACCTAACATGCATGTCTTTGGACTGCGAAGGGAAACATGCTAACTCCAGACAGAAAAGACCACAGCCAGCTGGTGGACTCAAACCCATGACAACATAAAGTTTTGCAAAATCACACACTGCATGAACACATCTTAAAATCTCAAGTTTTTGCACCATAAAGCCAAAGAATTCATCCACTTCTGCTCCAATCATATGGGTAAAGATAATAAAATACACTATTTTAGTATGTAATGCTTCAAGGTCATAGGTCAGGGTGTTGTTATAAAAGCAGGCTGATGTCAGCATGCTATAATAAAAACATCATTAAACAGCAAAGTTTTAGTATAGTCCTTGCCCTTCAGGGGGGAGTTGCTCTCTTGTTACCACTGTCGCCCAGTGCTTGCTCACAGGGGGTTTGTCTGATTGTTGGGATTTGCTCTGTATTAATGTAGGATCTTTACCTTATAATATAAACCACCTTGAGACAACTGTTGTGATTTGGCGTTATATAAATAAAACTGAACTGAATTGAATCAGTGCTAAGCACCATCCCACCTACTGTTATTATGTGACTTGAAATGGATTTTTAATGGCTTGAACATAGTTTAACCATTTAGCAAGTAACTCTCTCCCCCAAAAATAATGCATTTTTTCAGCTGTTTTGCAGTAAAAGCTATATTAAAGTATGCCGAATACAAAAAGAGAAGTGCACAGTTGACCTCAGCCTTGCCTATCAACTCACACAGAGGCTGTATAGTTGAGTCACAAAGAGAACTGTGACTAAAAGCTGCTAATTTGAGTGCAGCAGTCCACTACATACAGAGAGACTCTAGCTGCGTTAGACACATGCCTTTTGAGACACCAGCCAACTGTATCTTAATGGCATGAGAGCCATAGAAAGAAGTGACTAACAGCCAGTTTGAAAATAGACATGTAGACGTTGTATGGCAAAATAGGAGTGACTAAACCGCAGAGTGAGTCTGGACCACGGAGCAGCTTGCATGTCCGTATGTCATTGGCTCATATCTTCTGGTCTCGTTGGCAGTGCTCAAACACTAAGGTGTCCCAGCAGAAGGCTGAACTACACCACACATTTAACAGTGAATTTAACATTACAGACCCTGGAGGCCATACAGGGTTTT
>VVHJ01047652.1:0-15404 GCA_015107715.1 Tylochromis polylepis | reverse complement strand
CTCTGCTACACTGACATCACACATCCCGGTAAAGTCCTGATAAGGAAATCCGCCGTGATTTGGAGAGGAGTGGGACTTTTCCCTCGCTACTCTTGCCTGACAGTTGGATGTTGTGGTTGAGAGTGGAGTAACTGGAGCAGAGTGCGCAAAGGTGTGCGAGCGTGTATTGTGCGCTCCTTGGCTCTGTATGTGGACCTGACTGGAATGTAAACTTGATCGCAGTGCGGTTTACTGGGACTCAAAAATTATGAGTGGTAAGTCAACATTTAAGATTACAGTAACGGATTTTTGGTCGCTGTTTAGCGTCACTGTTATGGATCGTATTAGCTTGAAAGGTGTTACTAGTAAAGGGTTACCAGACTTTTCTAGCAATCATTAACCAAATAAACAGGTGTTAACGGGCAGCAGGAGTGTGTGCTCCTGTTACTCGTCTGATTTCTGTAAACAAGCATAAAAATTGGTGAAGTAGGAATAGTAGTAGTGACAGTCTCCGGAAGTTTATTATTCTAATTATTTATTTATTTTTGATTTTTTTTTTTAGGCCGGTTTCTTGCAACAAAATAATTTCAGACCATGGTGATTTATGAACACTTCTAGCATATTTTCAGTCATTTCAAATACAAACGAGTGATTTTCCCAAAGTCCCACAGAGTCACTCCTTATTGCTTTATATTTTAACTGGATAACTGAAAATGGGTGCAGCAGTTTAAAGAAATATGCAAACATAAATGGAACTACATTATAAGGCGAAAACGGAGTCTGTATAATTATAACATACTTGAAAGTCAATATTTGTTATGACCACCTTTATTCTTTTAGTCAGCTTTCGTGTCATTTCTTTAAGTAGTCTTCAGGAATAGTTCTCCAGACTTCTTGAAGGACATTCAAAGCTCTTCTTTGGATGTTGGCTGCTTTTTGTTCTGTTCTCTGTCTACATGATCCCACACTGCTTCAATAATGTCGAGGTCCAGGCTCTGGGGAGGCCAATCCATGACTGATAGTGTTCAACGACGTGTTTTTCTACCCAGGTACGCTTTCACTGCATTGGCAGTCTGTTTGGCATAATTTATTTTCGCTAAAAAATGAAATTGTTTCTATTCAGATGCTTTCCAGATAGTAGTCCACTGTTCTGCATTCATAATTCTATCAATTCTGGCAAGATCTCTAACACCACTGACTGAAATGCTGCTCCAAACAGTCTCCACTGTGTTTTACTGCTAGATTTAGAAACTCACTTTTGTACCTCTCTCCTGATCTTCTCCAAACATACCGATGCTTAGCCAAAAATTTCTAACTTGGATACATCGCTTCATAAGACCTGTTTTCATTCCAGTTCTTCTGTAATTTGGCTACCTCAGCCTCTATTCCCCTTCATAAAGAATGGCTTCGTTATAGTAAACCTTCCACTGAGATAATTTTTGGTTAGGCTTCAGTGGCCTGTTACAGTCCATGGATCAGCAGAAGGGCCAGTTGCATCTTTCAGGTCCTGTGTCAGGACTTTGCTGGATTTTCTAAGAACAGGACTTCCAGGTACTGTTCATCTGCTTTAAATTGTTTTGTAGGCCTGCCAGTTTTTCCTTTTTCATCCTCTTCTGCAGTTTCCTCAACTTTTTTATGGACACAATGCACACCACACGCAGCACACAGTGCCGAGATATCCCAAGTTTTCGGCTAATGGCTCTTTAGCTCTTTAGAGTAGTACTTTTTTTGGTGTAAAAGTAGTACTCCTTGGCTGTCAAACTGTGTTGTCTTTTTTGTCTTTGACATCTTTCATAGATTCATCTCTCGAGTTAGGTGCCTTTACAATGCCTGAATGCTTCAAAGGTCAGTGTTAAGTGGCTTAAAAAACAAAAAATAATATTCCCCTGAAAATGGTCCGGGACAAAGACTGGTCTGAAAACAAGTGGAAAAAGTGGCCAATGTCCAAAGAAAAACTTTGAAAGAGCTTCAGAAAGCCCGAAGAACTATTGATCAAGACTGGTTTTTATATGCACAGGAGAGTCTGACTCCTTGAAAGCAAAATATAAAAAAATCAGGGTTGACTCAAGACTTTTGCACTGTACAGTAGGGGTGGGGGTGTATTGTATTTCCAAAACAAACAATAAATGAAATTTACTGAAAGATATGGAGATGAACCCTTTGATAAACAGGTTTCAAGCATAATCTTCTCGTTGAACCAGACAATACTTAATTTTATCTTATCAGTGTTACTCTGTACCATTATTTTTATTTACTCTGAATATAAAACAGGTCTTTGGTTAGCAGTGCAGGTGAACTACTGCCTACAGCTAATGGCTAATGTTTTCCTTGAGTGTAAGGAGTTGCTTCGTAATCCCATGAAAACAAAGCCTTGATAGGCTGTTTCTGGGTAATAACAGAGATTCCAGATCACCCAAGCCTGCCTCAACCTGCCTGTTACCTCAGACTGCTCTGATCAGCTGCACAGAGTGGTAGGCACTCACATTATTACTCAGGCTTCAATATGGGGGAAAAAAAGCTTTTTTTGTTTGTTTGTTTTGTTTTGGGGTTTTTTTGTAATGAATTAGTCTGTAGGCCTTCCTGGAAATATAAACCACACTTTATTTGTCCCACCAACAAAAATGACATGTGTCTGCGATCCATGCAGCTTTTGGGGGCCTTACGGTATAGTTTCGTATTTTATAGTTCACTGATAACTGAAACACCTCCCTTCATGTTGTCTTGTCTTTAATATTGAGGAATTCTGTGTGACTGTTTCTATTCACTTTCTCCCCTTGTCTCCTAAAGTGAATGGGGCTGAGAAAGCTTTTGTCTGAGGTCCCCTGGAGTGTTTGTTGATGTGCAATATGAGTCACACCTATGTTTGCATTCCTGTCCTCTGAGCCCATGATTCAGAATCCTCCCCACTACTTTATGGCCCACACAACAGCAGACCCTTTGCTCTACAACAATTAAACTACTTCTGATTTGTCATATTGACGTTCCTGTTCACTTAATTCATCAAATCAGTTTGTCTTTGTCTCTTTAGTCTTTTTTTGGAGACTCAGTTCCACAACAGACCTGTTTTGTAGTGAGTAGACTCTTCTAAGTAATCCTTGGGGGGGAAAAAAAGGAGTCCATCTCATTTCCTCGCTATGCAGCAGATTAGTCCAGTAATCCGTCCAGGATTTATAGCCTTTCAGTGTTAGGCACAGTGCATTATGGCATGAAATTATATTAAACTTGCTCTCAAAAGGTTTTTGTTATTATTATCTGTTAAAAACAGATAGTTACTGTTTAGAAAGCACATAAATGACACGACGTTTGACCTACTTTGATGTTTGAAGGAATAGAGATAAGAGAGGTCAGACTAAAACAAATTCACAAAGGAATTCTGCTTGGGAAAATATTTAGTCTGGGAGTGGACATAGGGCACGTCTGGAAATCTGGCTCATAAAGTTGAAGTGAGACATGAGCAAGGCCCAAGGCAACAAGCATATTTTCAGTAAATGAGAAAAAAACATGAACTATGGGACATTGTTTTATCTTTCCAGACCAGGCTCTTTCCTGAACTGATAAGTTGTTTGATCGTGTGCAGGTGTCACCATCTGGATGGAGGTGGACGACGAGATCGCTCAACCTCAAGCTTCTCCCTCGTGGTCAGAGGAGCGCTGCGAGGAGCTGTGGGATCGCGTGGAGGGAGTACGGCACAAGCTCACGCGCATCCTCAACCCAGCCAAACTCACGCCGTACCTGCGCCAGTGCAAGGTCATCGACGAACAGGACGAAGATGAAGTGCTCAACTCCACGCAGTACCCCCTGCGCATCAGCAAGGCTGGTGAGAGGAAGAAGAACTCGGCTGAAAAATCAAATCAGTGATCAGCACCAGCAGATTTATAGAGACATGAGGAAAAGATGCTGTGTTACTGCTGTGGTACTTAGCACTATGATGCTTATGAACAATATGAAAATGCCATACCACAGGGATTCACCCAGCAAAACCATCAGTGCACATCCTCCACAGTCAGTGCTACACCCATTAAAAACGTATGGGTCACAGCCTGCACTTCCTATAGTTTTCTTTCTTAAACCACTTGTACAGACTTGTACTGCCACAGCTGAGAGTGCAGTAATCCAAGCTTTAGTCACAACCAGCAGTGGTCTGCTACAGTTCATGGGAGTGTAACACAACACGGTTGGGCCTTTCTCGTAAAGAAACGCAAGAGTAATCCTGCAATCTTTTATATATATATTTAAAATGAACACTGATTATTGTAAATTGCCCTGCTCATTTGGACTTTTTAATGATTGTAACTAAGATATAAATAAATACATTTAAAGTCTCAATGCGAGTGACACCTTGAGGAAATAATTCGGAAATAAACTCAACAATTTGCTTAGAAACAAATGGAAAAAGACTTGTCGATTCACAGCTTGGCTGAAATTAACTCATTTTCAGGTTTTCTTTAGAACCAAAGTGACATCTGTACCTCTGTGTCTGTGATACAGCATCGTTTCAATGGTGTCAGAGCACTGAAATGTAAGCAAACACGTGATGACTCATTTGAAACTGAGCTACAGTCTTAAAAGACTACACGAAGTGGGTTCTTTGGTAAAACTTCAAGAGGATAAACATTACATGTGAATGTTTGTGTAACAGTTCATCAGTTAGAAACAGGAAAACGATAAATGCTCCAGTGAGAGAAGCAAGCAGGAGCTCCAGGGAGAGTCATTGCTAAGCAGAGACAGGCAGAGGGAAGGATGAGGACAAAGATGAAAGGTATGTTGTAAATTAAGAGAAACTGAAGGCAAGCACCTGGCCCAACACTGGGGGAATTTTGTTGTTTCAGTCTTTTATCATTGTCATGTTTGAAATGCCAACAGCATGTAACTACACAGGTAATGACACTCACATCAAAGAGGTAGCATTCTTGTGCTGAGACTCTTTAATCTGTGAGTTTAAGTGCTGCTATACCCTAACATGACCTTTCGTCAGTGCACTCCTTTTTCAGCATTGTCACTGTATAATGTCGTGCAGTGGGAAGTAAATTATTCCACACTGTTGCAGTGTTACTCACTTTGTGTTTTCTTTTCCCTATTTGTCACAAAAAGGCCGTTTGCTGGACATCCTGCGTGGTCAGGGCCAGCGAGGTCTTCAGGCCTTCATGGAGTCACTGGAGTTTTACCATCCAGAGCAGTACACACAGCTGACCGGACAACAGCCCACACACCGATGCTCCCTCATACTAGGCAAGCAGAGATTTTTTTTTTTTTCCCGTGGATAGAAAGGATGGCATAGTAGTGGGCCTTAACCTTAAATTAAAACCTTAAAGTAACTGAGGCTTAAGAAAAATCACCCAAAACATTTACGTGACATGGAAAATGTTCAGTGTATGAGAATATTCTAGATTTCATGATTAACTTATACACTCAAATTACTGTGGGTGTGTTGTTGTTTTTTAAATGCATTTTAGCTTAATTCACTAGAAATAAAAAAAACAAACAAACAGCTGTTTGAATGTTTGCCTCTGAGTGTCTGTGAAGACTGCTAAAGTATTTTGATGATTAAATTTAAGGTTTATAATCAGGCAGCACAGTGGTTAGTCTGTCACCTCACAGTGATTCGGTCCCTAGTTTTAACCCACTGATGTTCACCCGTACCTGCGTGGGTTCTCTCCGGGTACTCCGAGTTCCTCCCACAGTCCAAAGACATGCATGTCGGGCTGAATGATGACTCTGAACTGTGACTTTGAGCTTTAATGGTTGTCTGTCTCTCTCTGTTAGCCCTGTGACAGACGGATGTACCCTACAACCCACAACCTTTTCCACATTTGCACATTTGGCACTAATGATCTCTTGCGTGCCATTTACTGACAACCACAACACATAAACATGTATTTGTCCTTTCTCCCCATATATTAAAACCAGTTTCTCTGGCTCACAATTCAGTTTACAATCTCCACTGATTCACAATACCCTCCTTCCATGATAATGACCTCCATGTGTGTCCCTCTTTCTACACAGATGAGGAAGGTCCAGAGGGTTTGACTCAGTTTCTGCTGTTGGAGGTGCGTAAACTGAGGGAGCAGCTTCGAAACAGCCGCATGTGCGAGCGGCGCCTGTCTCAGCGCTGCCGGATGGCGGAGGAGGACCGAAGCCGTGCTGAGCGTAAAGCTCAGGAGTTACGCCATGACAAACTACAATTGGAAAGGTTTGGGCTTTTCTGGCTTCCAGTTTCTTCCTTTAAAGCTTTTCTGTTAGAGAATCAAGTATGACATAGAAACCTGTAAATTCACAATTTACAAGGTTACATTAATAACCCACAAAGGCTGTCAGAACTACAGGGGTCAGGGCACCATTGTTCCCTCCTACTTTATATCCCAGTGAGAAGAAACCTGATGTGCTGCTACGGTTTTGGCTGGAGAATGTGTTTCTCTGTCATTAATCAACTTTTAAATCATAGAAAACCACTTTTAAGAACATTTCAAGTGACTTTCTTTGAACTGTTTTGCTCTCATTCTGCAGAAATCATTTTAAACACTGGCAAAAACATAAAAAATAAACATGTTGGTTGTGGTGGCATCTGATCATCTGGCATCTGCTTCTATCTCACCCCTAACCATCTTCCTTTGACACACTAACCCTCCGCGAGTCCTCCTTCACTACATCTATGAACTTCCTCTGTGGTCTTCGTCTTTTCCTCCAGTCTGGCACCTCCATCTTCAACGTCCTTCGTCTAATATACCCACCATCCAGCCTCTACGCATGTCCAAACCATGTCAGCCCCACCTCTCTGACTTTGTCTTTGCACCACTTAATCTGGTCTGTCCCTCTGATGTACTCATTTCTAATCTTGTCCATTCTGCTCACTCCCAGTTTAAATCTCCTCATCAGAGTTATCTAAAACTGATGAGCCACGAAAATTCATCTTTACATTTGTAGAAAAATGAGTTGGTAACAAAAAGTGAAAATGTGTGATCTGGATGGTTTGTGATCTCAAGGCTGCGTCAAGACTGGGAGCTGGCCAGTCGAGAGCTGGGAAAGCTGAAAGACCGACACCTGGAGCAGGCTGTGAAGTACTCCAGGGCCTTGGAGGATCAAAGCAAAGCCTCGGCCAGAGAGAGAGAACTGCTGAGTCAGGTCGGTTGGTTTGGGTGAAAGAAAAATATATTTATCTTCCATTAATGTTAGTTCTCTTGCCTGTTGCATCTGTTTGATTTCACCTTTAAGCTGCTGTTTTAGGTGCTTTTTAACACCGGGTTGTGTTTGCTTTGATACAGCTTGTTGCCGTGCACATAGCAGAAACAAGCGCTGTTCCCATAAGTTGTGTGATGTCTGAAGGCATGAAAAGGGAGCAAATAAAAGCGCCCAAGGCAATGAAACTTCTTTGGATGGCACGCAGCAAAAGAGAGAAATGACGCGTTTCAAGCCGGCAGGGGTAGATGTTATCAGCCACCCCTTGGTTTGTTACAACATGTTGACTGAACCTCTGAGGAATGAACCAGCTTGCTGTAAAAATAAGGCAATATTAATAGCAGCAAGTCAATCTATACTCTACAGTCTATCTGTGATCATTTAAAATTCTATATTTTTATTAGAATAGGTCAAAATCATCATTATTGAGCCCACACTGGTTTTTTTCTTCTTATTTTAAGTCCAAAATGGCAAAACCAAGAGACGTATACTCACCCCATAGGCCTTCCTGTCATCTTCTGAAGAGCCACAGTGGACCAGTTGCCACCTTATACTTTTTATGCTGAGTCCCAGCCTTCTGAATTAAAGTTACTGAAAGATTTTCACAGAAACCTAAACTCTGCAAGAAGCAACATGTGAAATTCTCTTCCGTTTTTACATTTAAATGTTCCACCTTAAAGCTTTAAGCTCATTTCCAGCTTTTTACTGAAAATCATTCTTATCTCATAGTGGGATCTTTTTCCCAGCGGCTGCTGTCTACTGTCTAAAACAAGCCATTTAAGGTTTCTCTCCTTTGAAGGCCGCACTCCATTTAAGCCACTTTACTTCTGTTTGCTGTCCCTCGTAAACACAGGGTTTGTTTAGCAGTGGGTGGGGCTTCAGTGCTCCCAGCCTGATCTGTGTGACCATATTAGGGATGCCCGCTTTGACCGACATCGTGCTGACCTAAAAGCAGAAACGACTATTTTAAGAATTAAGTGGTTAGAGCGCTTCAGTGACATCATTTCCTTTTTAATTTTTTTAAATTCTCAGTTAGGTCACACCGTTGTCTATTTCACTTCCTGACTGTGAGTTTTCCATCCTTCATGACTGGATGCCCCGCCCAGATTAGGCTCACCTGTATCTTTCTTGAAGTCCGTTTTCAATTAGCCAATCACCCTGCCTCATGTATATACCTCCTGCTTTGCGCTCCCAATATCATCTTGTATAATTATGCATTATATTGATTTTGTGTTCTTTGTGACTTTCCTTGGGTCTCGCCCTTTGAACTGATTGTGGATTACAAGTGTAACGAGCCCCCTTTACGTATAATATTTGTATACTTAAAGATTAACAAAAGATCTCTGGTTCAATATCAGGGGGAGACACATATCATTTTGTGGTTTAAAAAAAAAAAAAACATTTGTAGCTACCTGCTGTGGCAACCGATTGTCAATAAAGGAGCAGCTGATATTAGCTCCTGATATCAGTTCATAAAAGAGTCCCACACTAGTAGGTTATTATTGAAAACAGTAAGAAAAAAAAAATTTATATATATACATGCTTATTATTTGCTTGTTCTTCATACATACAGGTAGAGGAGCTTAAGTCCAGGCAGGCAGCAGCAGAGAAACAAACAAGTGCTGCCCCTGATGCCTCTAAAGGTGTAAATGGCTCTACACCTGCTCTACCAGAAAACCTGCCTAAGAAAACTGAGAGTACAGGAAGTCAGATGAGGAACTCGATCCCACCCACTGGAGTCGTTGTATGTTTTTGATTGCACATTGTGTATCATCTGAAATCATGGTTTTTTTTAAGTTGTTATCATTCGTTGTTATATTTTTTTATCTATTTTCATTTTGTTTTGGTTCACCTCAGGCTCTGATGGATATCCTGAAGCAGGACCGCAGGGAGGCTGCCGAGCAGAGGCAGGAGTTCTGCGATATCATCACCAAACTACAGAGCGAGCTCCAAAACACTGAAGAGCAAAGGGACAAGGTGAGAAGTTGCCTGCCATCATCTTATATAATACATTATAACATTAGAATGACCTTTTGCTTCATGATAGTTTCTTTTCCACTGAAAAGACCACTTTTCTGGACTGTGCTTGCAGTTGGAGTCTCAGTGCGAACAGTTACAGCTGAAGGTAAGGACTCTCCAGCTGGACTGGGAGACAGAGCAGAAGAGGAGTATGTCCTATTTCAACCAAATCATGGAGCTGGAAAAGGAGAGAGACCAGGTCAGTGAGAGCACACTCTCTAACCACAAAGAGTTCATCAGTCACTTTAGCTGCTCTGGCTAATTCTCACACATCGCCAACCTATTCATTTCTGCATTTCTGTCCTCTCGTCTCCAGGCCCTGCGCAGTCGAGACAGCCTGCAGCTAGAGTACACCGACTGTCTGCTGGATAAGAACCGTCTGCGTAAATGCATTGCCGAGCTGCAGGCCAACCTGGAGCAGCAGCAGAGAGAGCTGGAGAAAGAGAGGGAGAGGAGCCAGGAGAAAATGGAGCCAAACAGCTCCTGCCTGCACTGTGTGAGTTAAAACGCTAAGTCATGAGCAAAGCGCTCACCTTCCCCTGCCTTCCACAGACAACTTTTAATGCATGTGTTGTCCTCCGTGTCTGCCCCCCAGTCCCACCTGTCTCTGTGCAGTGAGGAACAGTGCTTTGGCCCCTGCTGTTCCCCCGGCCTGGATCTGAGCCCGCAGCCTAGAAGAACCAATCTGTTGCTAAGAAAGGTCAGTGCTGGGTTGAATACCAGTGGTTTAGTTATAATGATGAAAATTAGAATAACAACAGAGTCACAACTGCTGTGTTTGATTAAATTAAGATCAGACGGAATCGAATCAGGTGTTACTGTCAGCCATGTGTCACTTAATTTTATATCCTAGGAAATCCCACAGGATAAAAACCTGTTTTGCAGAGAATGTATCTTTCAGACTGAAACATTTCATTTTAAGCTAGACAAGACAAGGGCCCTATTATGAGCAGGAAATGTTGCGGTGCATTCTTATGCAACTCCTTGCATGTTAGTACCTGTACATTACATCTCATTATCTGTGAGCTCATACTCTATTGAGTCATCTTCTCTGTCACAGGTGCCCTCTAGTGGCCCAGCCAATGAAAACTCAGAGGGTAAGTCACCCGTACAGGCGATTGGATGATGCTTATCTAGTTTTTCTTTGCGCAATGCTTTCGCTTTTGTACTTTTAGTTTACACAGAGTAGGAAGGTCGGTGGGGGATTTCATCACCTCTCACAAATAAGTGTTTTAGGTTAAAGTAAACGGGGTTTTTTCTGCTGATTCACAGATTCGGGTTCAAACTCAGAGGAGAACCTCTTGCTGTCAGTGAGTATCAAAGCTCTCCTCTTTAACAAACGACAGAAAGGATGGATTAATAAAAAAATCATTTAAAAAACGGAAGATTATAAAGATCTGCATATTTATGTTTACCTCCTCACCCTCAGACAGAAACCAATGAAAAGGAAATAAACCGCCTTTCCACGTTCCCCTTTCCTCCTTGCATGAACTCCATCAACCGACGAGTCAACACAGAGTAAGTTCATATATTTTTCAGCGTGTAATTTTTCTCCGTTATTCTCATGTTGATTACCATTTTCCTTGTTTTGCTTCCACAAAGGTTTGACTTGGACTCATGGGGCAGTGATGAGAATGACAACATTCCAGGTATATTTACTCTTTTTATTAACAACCAGCACAATCTTTTTTTTTTTTCAATCAAAATGAGAACATCAGATTAATTAACTTCTATTAGTGATTAGTCATGTGCAATCTAATAATAAAAAAATTGTAAGTGTACATTAAAAGGCTCTCTGGTATTTTAAGGTGAGCAAAGCGAGCCTTCTTTGTCAGATTCGTGGAGCTCCTTGCAGTCTCATTTCTTCCCCCCTGACCTGGTCAACCTGTCCACAGTCTCTGCACAGCAGCCCAGTCCCAAAGTGCCCAGGTACAAGCTTACAGCTCTTATACCTGTCACTGAAAACCAGCAAAGGCTGTGTTAAACTGTAATTTGTCCTGCTTAATAACAAGTATTATTAATTTCTGCAGTGCAGTCTCATATGTTCATAGGTGAGAATGATGGTCCTAAAAGGTCCTAACATTAACATTAGTATGGGAGAGCATTAACATTTCTTTTATCAGAGGTATGGTGTGGGTATTGGGCCACAGACCATTACACAACTCAAAAATAACTTTATTTATTGTAAACAATGATGGCAAAACTCACAAACGGGCGAGAACAAACCAACAAAGCCAAAAAGAAAAGGAAGAACAATCAGTGCATGGCAGAGCAGATGTCAATCTACATCTTCAAAAGAAAAAATCTTTTCAGTACATGAAGTAAAATTTTCAAATTTACACAGTCAAAGAAAAAACTTCATGGTTCAAATCTTTAGAGCTCTAAAATGTTTCTTGTTTGCCCTTCGTTTTGTTATTTTCTCCCAGTGGAAGCTGTTATTAGCATTTTGGTATTAAAAAATGGAGTTCATTAAACAATTACTGTTTGATAAAAATGTAAACAGTTTTGAATGTGTTTAATATAAGTGCATTTTTTTGTCATAGTGTAAAACATAATGTAAAGAGCACAGAAGAAGCAAGAAAGCAAAGTGAATGCCGTCACAGACTAATATTGTGTCATTTCATCCTTACCTGTTGCTGACGATCTTCTGCCATCTCTCAGGAACCTGCCCTGCTCACCATCTCCAAGTCCCCCAACCTCTCCAAAGCATGGGAGAGCAAGTCTTGCCAATGACATCACCATCATCGGAGGAAGCCAAACAGGGATATTTGTCAGCCATGTGAGAGCAGGTTCCCCAGCTGAACAATGTGGACTGAAAGAGGGCAGTGAGCTGCTGGAGGTGGGCATCTGCATATGTGATTAAATCATATATGAGGACTTTTAATGTGGAAATACATGTCCCACAAGGACAAGTGTGGGCTTATGCTTGTATGAAAAGGTGTACGTAAGAACATGAGGCTGTAAAATGACATGCAGTTTTTGTCCTGTTGTTTTTAGCTGGAGCAAGTCCTATTTGGTGGGGGAAGTGTGCTGCTGAGTCAGTGCACTGCTGAGGTGGCCCACTTTTCTCTGCAGTGGTGGACCGAGCCTTCAACACTTAAATTCCAGAGCAACCCAGAGGGTGAGTCTGTTACCTCGGAGGGTTGAAAAATTCATACGAGGTCAGTCTGTTCTTGAAATCTCCCCTCGTGGTGCAGAAAGGTAACGCTAAGGTGCGCTCATGCTTTCTCGTCCTCAGGGTACTCAAACCTGTCCTCGCAGGTTTCATCGCCAACTTTTTTGGGCGCCGATTCTTTCTATGTGCGTGTTAATCTCAACATGGAACCTCATGGTGACCCGCCCTCTTTGGGTGTTTCTTGTGATGACATTATACATGTCACAGATACAAGGTACAATGGAAAATACCAATGGCGCTGCTCCCTGGTGGACCCGAGCACAGCCAAGCATTTGCAGACAGGATCCATGCCCAACTACAACCGGTATGTCAGTCAGACTTTGATATGACTTTGCTTTATTATTATTTTAAAGGCACAATTCAGTCCCAAAAGCTCCACAAGGCCAGTGTCCTTTAGTTCAAGTACATATAAGAGACGGCAGATATTTCTACAAAACTGGCAAATAAATTTAGATGGATAACAAAGCAATCTGTGTGACTTATGTAAATAACCAAGAATATACCGATCTCTCTCTCAGGGCACAACAGTTGTTACTCATAAGGTTACGAAAAATGGCTATGGAGCAAAAGGACTCCAAGAAGAAGATGGTAAGTTGATGCATATTTAAATTACATGATCAGCATGCACAGTGACTGTGATTATAAGTGCCTCATATTACATTTTTCACCTGTTTTCTCATTGGAAGATGTATATTTTTCTTTGTGTAGTTCTTAAAGAAAACATCAGGCCGTGTACGATTGGTCAAAGCGGTGGATCCAAACTGCCGTGGGATTGGTTCCACACAGCAGGTCCTTTACACGCTCAGCAAACGTAAGTTGAAGCCCTATCGCTCCCTCAATGAAACAGCATATTTGTGTCATAAATGACTTGTTGTTTGTGTATGTGCACACTTTGTGTTAATGTGTTTGTACTTGTGTGTTTGCCTTGTCAGGCCACGAGGACCACTTAATCCCTTACAGTTTAGTACAGCCAATGCAGGTTCAGACCAAGCGGCCGGTCATCTTCTCACCGTCTCTGCTGTCCCGTGGTCTGATAGAGAGGCTCCTGCAACCAGCAGAGTCTGGATTGAAGTTTAACTCCTGTCAGCCAGGTATTTGCACAACACACAGACTTATCCACTCACAGTGGCCCAAACAGTACACAAAGTTTGGTGCTGATTTGTTGATCATACATCAAATATTTTCAGAGCCCATTCCAGCTTCAGAGAGACAAGACAAGAGAATATTCTTGTTGGATTCTTGCAGTCCAGAGCAGGCCCTTGGCATAAGGCTGCAGTCAATACAGGATGTCATTAGCCAGGTAAGGTCAGCAGTGTTTTCTGGGGGTGTGGTTTTCAAAAAGAAGCTTTTGCTTTGCCAAACAAAAATGCAAAAATTTCACCCCATTTTGCTTTAAAACCATCCTACCAAATGTCCTCCTCAGGGAGAAGGAAGAATGCTGTTTTTAAGGAAGATTAAGTAACCAATCAAAGTTATTACTCACAATCATGTGGAAAAAGAATATTTCTACAGGACACTGAAATCCTGTGAAAAACTAGGTCCACCCTTACTGCTTCCATAATTAAAAATTAAAGAGGGAATTTAGAGAAATTAAGAGAGTAAGGAGCAGCCAGGAGCTGCCAATCAAATCCACTTGATTAATTGATCAGTATGATCACCTCTATAAAAGCAGATGTTTTGGCAGTTTGCTGCTCCTGAACATACAAGTGTGTGGGTTGAACTCTGTTCAGACAAAGTCAGAGTCGTCTCTAGGTCAGACTGTGCAATGGTCAGAGAAACTGCAACAAAAAAAAAACCAGGTCCTAAATCTCTGAGTCTACAGGCCTCAGTTAGCATGTTAATGTTAAACTGAACAAGGATGGCTTGTTGTATGGCAGCACACTTTTGAAAAAGTTGCATGACTTTTGGAGCAATGTCCATTGGATGGACAAGACCAAAGCAGGGATTTTTGGCCATAATGGAAGGTACCACGTTTGTAGAAAACCAAACACAGCAAGTTTTGCAATGGCCCAGGCAAAGTCCAGACCCCAACCTGATTGAAATGCCGTGTTGGGACCTTGAGAGAGCTGTGGATAAACAAATGGAATCAAACTGCAATGAACGGAAGAAATGTTGTAAAGAAGAGCGGGCCAAAATTCCTCCACAAGGATGTGGGACACTGATAGAGCCATACAGGAAATGATCACATCAAGTTATTACTGCTGAAGCTGAATAAAAACTGAATCATAGTGTGTACTTTGTTTTTCATAAGACTGCATAGAGTCCTTAGAAAATGTTTATTTCACATGACTGTATATCACTTATTGACTCTGTAGAAAATATGACATGGTAATAACAGTGAATATATGTCGTCACACGTTATAATAACGCTTCTCTTTGTCTCAGGAGAAACACTGTCTGCTTGAGCTGGGCTTGTCCAGTGTCGAAGGCTTACTGAGACTGGGGATTTACCCCATCGTCATCCATATTCGCCCCAAGAACAAAAAACACAAGAAGCTGAGGTAAGTGCACACTCAAGCTTTGCAGTTCATTGCTACAGTAAGTTCTGGTCTCATCATAGCAGTACAACTGTACTTTATTCAGGCTTTGTATGAATTTAATGCCAATCCACTTTGTGGAGTAAGGAGCATTTAACTTTTCTAGAGTGATTATTTCTTACCTTAAAATACACATATTTGAAAAAGTCATGTCTTACATACTCAGTGACTGTTAATCCATCACTTGAAACAGGAAGTTTTTTCCACGTTGTGGGGAGGACAGTGTGATGGAGGAGCTGTGCCACGCCGAAGAATTGCAGCTGGAGACGCTGCCCATGCTTTACTACACCCTGGAGCCCAACACCTGGAGCTGCACCGATGAGCTGCTAGCTGCTTTACGTACCACCATTCACAGCCAGCAGAGGGCGATGGTCTGGGTTGAACTGGATAGGCTGCAGTAGAAGAGAGAGAGAGAGAGAGAGAGAGAGAGAGAGAATGGCCCTTTCCCAAAACCTAGGATGCTTCCTTTGTAGGATGCTTCCTTCGCGCTCCACGTAGGAAGCGTACTCCGACGAGCGAGG
>VVHJ01047650.1:0-15709 GCA_015107715.1 Tylochromis polylepis | reverse complement strand
ATTTAGAAGTTGGCCATCTTGGATACAACTTTTGTTTTTTCAATAGGAAGAGGGCCATGTGACACATCAAACTTATTGGTAATGTCACAAGAAAAACAATGGTGTGCTTGGTTTCAAAGCATTCAAAAGTGACCAAAACATCAGCCAGAAAGCATAGGTACTGAGAAGTGGTCTGTGTTCACCACCTGCAGAACCACTCCTTTATTGGGGATGTCTTGCTAATTGCCTATAATTTCCACCTGTTGTCTATTCCATTTGCACAACAACATGTGAAACTGATTGTCAGTCAGTGTTGCTTCCTAAGTGGACAGTTTGGGTTCACAGAAGTGTGATTGACTTGGAGTTACATTGTGTTGTTTAAGTGTTCCCTTTATTTTTTTGAGCAGTGTATATTCACTAATACATGCCAATACTGCTGTATTGCTTGGTCTTTACTCCATTATTATATGATTGCTAGGCAACATGATGATGTCATAATATATCATGCATAATGAAAGTCTGGAAATAAATAACATCCTACTGTCATGAAATTAAAATGATACAGTGTTTTTATATTGTGTTGTAATTGGATAAATGCTATTTTAGCCTTTTTATAGGTGGTTGCCAAGCATTTGAGATTAGGCGAGGGCATTTTAGGGAACTGTTAGAACAACCTGATAACAATGTATCACAGCATCACTCCAAGATCATGTTTCTAATTTTAGAGATATTGTGCAGATGAAGGAGAGCAGCCCTACATATTTTTTTTAAACTAAAGAAAATATCCTAATCAAAACTGACTCAGTTTCTTCTGTGCTGGCCAAGCTAACACATCCAAAGTATCTAGTTATACAGCGTATCTCTAAGATTTGTAGGCCAAATAAAGACAAAACCTCAGTTTTGTCTAAATTTAGAAGAAGAAAATTACAGGACGTGCCTACAATTTAACTAATTGATTTGTGTCATCTGGCTTCATGGATAGATACAGCTGGGTGTCATCTGCATAATGAAAATGTATGCAGTGTTTTCTAATATTGCCTAAGGGAAGCACAGAGTTCCACAGTGCTGGGATCTCTTGCCTAACTTTTGTTCGTGAAAAAGATTCCACATTTAAATTGGAATCCATCGGAAAGATATGATTAAACTCTCCGCACTGTCCTAAAATATTGTGGCTATCAGTAACAAACGCTGCACTGAGGTCAAACAGGACAGATGCAAAGATGAGCCCACTGCCAGAGCCCATATGAAGGTCATTCATAATCTTCACTATTTCTGTGGTGAATTCTGAATCCTGACTGAAACTCTTCAAATAGAGCATTCGTCGCCAAATGATCGATTAGCTGTTTTACAACAACTATTTCAAGGACTTTTGAAAAAGGAAGAAACAGTGTCTTCCAGTCTTTGTTCTAAGCAAAGCTGCTGAACACTAGAAGGCAAATAGGAACACTTCCAAAACTGTGGGGATATTACTGTAAGAATTAAAGTTTCTCTGTTTGGTTGTCATTCTTTCATGTCTTGTTTATTCTCCATCTTAACCACCATCCCTTCATCTTTCTTTGTAGCTAACCATATTGCACATATCATTTATATAACATTTGTCATGAGATACACTGTCACATTTGCACGGAAAGCAGAAACCAATTTCCTGTTGTGTTAATTTTCTCTGTCTGAGAGGGTACAGATTTCCCCTGTGTTCATGTCTCAAGAGTGTGTGTGTGTGTGTGTGTGTGTGTCTTTACAGACTGTAACGACACTCATGGCTGCCCCAGCGAGAGAACATCAGATGTCGCTCCATCTCTTCCATTCTATCACTTCTATTCTATCTCTCTCTCCATGCATCTGTCCCTTCAGCTCACCATCGTGCCTCCTCTCCGTCATCCACCCTTGGTGGTATTGCCATGGCGACCAGAGCCATCGCCTCTGAAGTGCCACACTTGTTGAGATTAACAGTAGACGGGGAAGTAGGGTGAGGTGAGATGAAGACAAACAATGTGATGAGAATAAGAGTAAAAATACGAAAGAAGAAGCTCGAGGACGAAAGAGGTGGAAATGAAGGTGGAAAAGAGGACAAGAAAAATAATCAAACAGTATGCAGGTCAGCGTTCTGTGGTGTCACATCTGAGTGATTGCTTAGTTGAGCTGAGCCTCTGAATCACTTAGAGCAGCATCACTGAAAAACAAAAAAGAGAGAAAGCTCAAGAGAAAGAAAAAGAAGGAATCTGTGAGTTACATCCACCTGTTTGTTGTCAGTGCACTTTTGCACCGTGCCACACGCATGTATATTTTAAAACAGGTGCTTTTTGATGTAAAAGTGAACAGAAAGTATGACGTGTGTGATGGAAAGCTTCTCTGTGGAACCTGCCTGTGTTTCTTTTTCTTTTATTTCTGACTGGTTGATGCCTTGCTGCCATATACTGTTTCATGCCCTCATTCTACATTAAAGGGGACCTTTTATGCTTATTATAGAGATGATCCAAGGTGCTCATCACATCAGCTCCATTAAGAACTAGAAAGAACTTGCACATCTTAAAGGAAACATATTATGCTCATTTCCAAAACCATACTTGTATTCTTGGAGTCCACAAGATTAGCTTTGCATGATTCACATTTCAAAATAACCCCTAATTTCCTTATACCCCTCTCTTCATCCATTACACAAAGCAAAAATATTTTTGCTTCTCTTCCTCTGAAAGCATGTTCTCTTTAAGCAAAACTTCTCCTGACTGGTTGACCCTCACAAACAGAGGGTTTGATGAGAAGGTGAATTGGGCTGCTGTGCTTGATTTTTAACTTGCAGTTAAAAAATACTTAAATATGTGCCTCTACAGCCAATAATAAAGTTACAAAACTGCAGCTTTTCTTTACACACTCTTCCTATATATTAAATTCTAATTGTTACTAAGACTTTTTGCTTTCAAATAATATATAGACTATCAAGTTTGACTTATATTGAGCTGCGGCAATTTATAACAGCAGGTCTAGTTCAAGAACAAAATTATTTGGGAGCGGCTTAAATAAGCACTGTGAAAACGTGACATTAATATTAAGGATTAAGGACACAATCTTAAATCCATAGTTCATAGTCTCATGTCTTTGTGAAGGTGGCTTGTAGTTTTTTTGTAACCAAGTGATCAAAGGCAAAGAGAGCATTTGCAGTTTTTAGCATAAACAGCCACGATATTTCTGTGTTTATATAGACAACACTACTTAAATCTACATATTAGGTATGTCTAATAATCATGTCTGAGATGCATATATTCAAAAGCTTGAACATAATCAGCATGGTTTAGGAAACATACTGCAGTAACAATGATAGTTGTTCAAATTTCATCTGAAGATGCACAATAGAAAAATGAGTGTGCAATGTATTGTTTTCTGTAATAACAGAGATACCAAATACAGTCATACTTGGTCTACATTCTTGTGTGTGAGGGGTTAAATTTCAAACCAATATAGAGTCAGTTGACCTGGTAGAGTTTGAAATGTTTTAATGTGAGTCAAGAAAGTTAGCAGCAGACAACGTGGTGATGTTGATTTGGATATAATGATTAATTCATTATTCGACTTTTGCCAAGACTGGATTGTACAAATATTATTTTCTAAGTATAATTCTCTTATTACTGTCTTCACATGACTGTACATCGTAGCATCTCTGTAAACCAGTCTTCTGAAACGTTGAAATGTCAAAGAACTAAGTACGCCCTTATTGCAGCACTACATTTGGGGAAAACCACACAGCATATGTGCAGAAACACCTCACACCAACCACAGTGGTAGAGGTGAGAGATGATGGTTTGGGCTTGTTCTGCAGCCACAGGACCTGGGCACCTTGTAATCACTGAATTGACCATTAACTCCTTTGGAGTCAAATGCAAGGCCATCTGTCTGACAGATAAAGCTTGGCCCAATTTAGGTCATGCAACAGGACAATCACCCCAAACACAGCAACAGATCTACTACAGAATGGCTGAAAAAGGAAAGAATCAAGGTGCTGCACTGGCCTTAATTGTAAAGAAGAGTGAACCAAAATTCATCCACAGTGATGCAACAATGCCTAATATTGATTACTTCAAGTTATTGCTGCTAAAGGTGATTCTACAAGCTACTGAGTCATGAGGTGTAAATAGTCCCATGAACACCAGTAGGATTTGACTGCATATACATGTTTAAGACGGAAACCAAAAGTACTGGATCAAGGCTTGTACATAGTAATCTCATGTCACGTGGATTGATTGGTTTAAAATATATTTATAACAGTTAGCAGCCATATCTCTCTGTACTTCCAGAGAATATAAAACACTCTTCTTAACCTGGGACAACTTGTTGACAAAATAGTAGAAGAGTGTTAGAAAGACAGTTGACTGAGGCTTTGAAGAGCTCCTGCTGTTGCGCCTGAAGGTGACTTTGCTCCGTGTGTGTGTGTGTGTGGTTTATCTGCTTGGATCACTACTGGGATAGAAAGCTGACAAGTCAGATGAGGCTATGTCCATCTCTTCACTGGTCCTCTCTCTCTCTCTCTCTCTCTCTCAGCTTGTTCTCTCAGCTGTGTGACAGTTAATTGACATATTATCAGCCAATGACCTTGTGTCGCAAGCGAATCCCCACCAATTAAAAACTAGGCCATTTCCTTGTCAACTCTGCGTAATGGAAATTCATACGGTCTACAATCTAATTGAGCAAGCACACACAAACTCGTGTGCACATACACACTCACGCAAACATGCAAATACACATCGGCACGCCCACACACAAAAGGCAATTGTGTGAAAGTAGATGTTCACCATATATTAAGCCGAGCATGGCAAGCATGTATACATCATTTCATTGCCTGGAAGAGCCAGAGAAATCATATAGAGGTCAGTGCATGTGTGTGTGCGTCTGTGTATGTGTGATTAACCTTGGAGGACAGTAGAAGGGCATCCAACTAACTTCTCAAGTCACTCAATCACAAAGAGGTGGCTGCAGACCGACAAAAAGTATGAGAAGAATGGAGTGGGAGAGACCGGGAGTGACAGAGATAAAGGGTGATACAGAGAGACCGATTGAAAGAGGTTAAAGATTCAGATAGACGGCGAGGGAGTGGGGCAAAGAGGCAGAGATGGCAGAAATTAAAGAGAAAAAGTGTGGGGGGCTGTGGGTGAGTGGCAGGGTTAAAGAACAAGAGAGAAATTTTCAAAGAGCATCTGTGTGTTGTTTGGTTACTGGGAAACAATACAGCAGAAAAAGAGAGAAGGAATGAAAAAAGGGAGGAATAATAAAAGACAGGAAACTGGTCCAGAAAAAGAAAGATAGGTTAAAAAGAAATCAGGAGAAACTCAAACAAACAAGAAGGTAGTATTTAAAGAGCGGAATGGTCTGTTTTTGTTGTAGTGTTTTTTTTCTAAAGTATCCATTTCTATCACTTTTTGAGGTCAAGAGCCAGTGGCGAGGTAGCTCTGATATCTCTGTCCACAGCAAGGTTTTCTTGCTCCTCCTGGGGGATTGGGAAGCAATCAAAGGCAAGATGAGATACATAATCTCTCCCGCGTGTTCCGGGTCAAGCTTGAGGTCTCCCACCAGTTGCATGGGTCCAAAAAAAACACCTCAAATGCACAGTGCCCAGGAGACATCCCGATCAGATGACTGAGCCACCTCAACTGGCAGTCTTATTTTTTTAGTCACTGCCCAAAGCACACGGGCATAGCTGAGGGCTGGAACGGAGATTGAGTGGTAAATTGAAAGCTTTGCCTTCCAGCTCAGCTCCTGCTTCGTCGTCACAGTTTGGTACAACGTCCGCATCACTGCTTACACGGTGCCAATCTGCCTGTCCATCTTGTGCTTCATTTTACCGTCACCTATGAACAAGACCCCAAGATACTTAAACTTGTTTACCTGGGGCAGCAGCTCACTCTTAAACTGCAGGGAGCAATCTACCATTTCAGACGCACTATGAGAGGATCCTCAAGCTTAAAGGTGCTGACTCTCATCCCAGATGCCTTAAGACCTGACCGCAAAACTCCCCCGGGTATTCTCAAAGTTGAGGTCTGCAAAGAGCAAAAAAGTCCGTTTGTTCATGAAGATGAGCTCACAAATCAAATTTGTGACAAAATGACTTTTGTGCAAAGAATAAAGGTATTCACTCCATTTTTTTATGGACTGGATGATGTGAATATAAATAGACCATTTCTATGAATGAGTAACAGGAGTGCTTTATTCTTCTGGGCATTTGAACAGGTCACTGTGCAGCTAAGTGGATCAGTGCTCTTCCAAAGGCAGTTGCTTGTTTTGTTTTTTTGTGGGGTTTTTTTTCAAACTGCTACAACCTGTGATTTTAATGCACCAATTGAAATCACAGCCAATGTAAATCTGGGTTTTTGCCAAAAAGTGCTGCTGAGGGTGTTAATGTATCACCATCCAACAGCAATACCACATACAGTGTGGCAAACTTAGAACAACGGCGCTGATTCAGACTTTACAGAAGAAGCTGCTGGTGTGCAGAGAGAGGTGGAGCAGTGAATGATTAAGCCTACTGTAATTGGTAAACATCTGAGGATGGATAACAGCTGAATAAGTGAGGGCAAATAGTGTTAAGTCATAGGATTTGCCTGTGTTTATGTTTTTCTTTTTTTTTAACCGAACTTCGTAGATGCTTGTCTAAGCAAAAAACATCATAAAAGTACATTTTTTATGTTTATAGCCATGGAGGTAAATTTAGTCCTGGCAGAAATCCTGAAAGTAGCATACACAGGAGGCACACAACTTCAATTTCATGTTGGGTGTTGCGGGTCAGAGAGTGTTCAAAGGTCTGCAGCAGTGATGTCAAACTCATTTTACATCACAGGCCACATACAGCCCAGTTTGATCTTATACAGACCAGACCAGTAAAACTCCAATTTCTGTCAGTGTGAAGAAGTTTAACTGAACTTTTAATCTATGAGATATCTTAATATAAGACAAAGAAGCACAATTTCAACAGTATGTCTCAATTTTTCTACATGATAAAGAAATACAGCCATAGTAAATGAATGAAATCTGTCAACATGAGTCCTTAGCCTTAAATTGTAAGAAGCAAATATGTAAAATTACAGAAAACTATCATTTCATTAACCCTGCCTCTCGCCCTAAGACAGCTGGGATAGGCTCCAGACCCCCCGTGACCCTGAAAAGGATAAGCGGTAGAGAATGGATGGATGGATGGATCATTTAATTACTTTGGTGCTTTGGTGCATTTAATTACTATATATTCCTCCTTCGCATTTTCCAAAGCCATCCAATGGGCCAGACTAAGTTTTCACCAGGCCAATTCTGGGCCCTGGGGCCTTATGTTTGATACATCTTGTTTATGGGGTGTGAGCACCAAACACAGGCTGTCAAACCCCTCACATGGCCAGCACAATCTGGAGTATACTCAAAGTTTTCCACTTTCCAGAGTTTATGTTAAAGCATGTATGACTTGCTACAGTGCTGCCCACCAGCAGTAGTGAGGGGAAGGGGTGGGTCACTATTTCAAGAAGACTGTCACCAATGGCAGAGAGGATTTGACTGAGAACAGAAGCATCACTAATGATTTTCAGTCACTGCAGCAGTGCAGATCACTGGTTCATGTGTATTTATGCAGCGCTGCTGAGCCACAAAAGATGCATGAAGAAATAAAAGATTTTAATGGGGGGAACGCGGTTGGAAAACTGTCTTTGTGTCTGATCTATGAGCACTCGCACAATATTACCCACATTCTGCCAACCTGTAGCCATTGTGCAGAATCTTCAGCTGAAGACAAATTAGCATTTAAATGAGGCAAGTTATTTTCCTTTTACGCCCGCTCTAAATTACTAACGCAATGGCTTTGATTGAGACGAGAGGAGGGAGACTGGTGGCTTTTTTAGTGTTATTGACCCAGAAAAGGTTGAGTGAGCATACTCGCTCATTTTCAGCAACACCACTGCATCAAAAAAACTCACATAGCCACACTCGCTCACAGCTGAGAGCTGCAGCTCAATGGCCTACGACCACAGCCACCAGTGTGTTTGGCACTGAACAGCTTGACTGATGCTCGCTGTCTTGCCTAAAGGAGCACTCCAATGATTTTCAACCTTATCTCTTACAATGTACGTTTCACAGGGAGATACGTTAATGCACCTGCACACTTGGCAGGACTCACTGTGTCTTGAAGGAAGTGCTCTGTTCACCTCCCCAAATCGTGCACAGGATGATGCAGTTCTGGGCTAATAAGCAGCAAGAATACATCATTCTTCTCAAAGTTCAACTTTCAACAATATGGATATGTTGAGAAGAGTGCATTTTTCAAGAAATACCCTATAATTAACTTCTCCTTTCAAAGCTGTTTATTGGGGAATTCTTTGAGGCCATTCTTTGAGGTTTCAACATGAACAGAGGTTGTTATTATGTGTCAATAATGCTGGCTGTATGAGAAGACTCTCCAGCTATGACACAGCGCATACTTGAGAGTCCTGTCATGTCTGAATGAAGCCATAGCAAACAAACATATACTGTAAGTCACAGACACCTATGTCGGAATGACATAAAGTTTTCACAATAAGAGAGAAGAGGCCAGAAATCCAATACATTCAATTTCTTAGATCACCGATTAAATAAAAATGCACCAGTTTCTGAGCTTTCCTTTTAGCGGTGCTTTGAATCCTTTAGAACAGAACATGCATTCAAATGCAGCTACACTTACTAACATGCTTTGCACAATACAACAAGGCTATCTCTGTCATCATGTTAGACAGCAGTGATATTATCAATGCATACCTTCTTTTGCTTGTGCAGTGTTGCACTGCATATAAAGTCTTTGTTGCAGCATGACACATACAGGTATGCTTAAAGCAGAATGATGCTGATTCTCACTTGTCTCTGAAGTGCCTAGATTACCGTTGTCATACTTGGTACATACCTGCCTCTTCATATATTTGGAGACAGCGGTAAGTCCCTCTGTTGTGGTGAAATGACCAAATGTTATGCAAATGCTTGGTTCAGGAAAAGAAAGTAGATTTGCTCTCTTTCTGGAGTTCTGCATGTGTTAAAAGTCAGTTTATTCGAGTGCAAGGGTGGGAGGGTAGCTCTCCTGACTGGAGCGCAAAAGCGATCTCGTTAATATCCGCCATGCCCGGCAATTGAAAACGTGTGGACAGGGACACATTCTTTCTATCTGGGAGGTCACTTGGAAATAGACTGCTGAGTAACCTTCTCTCTGCCCCTGACTGGAAGGCTGTCTTTTTCTCTCTCTAGATTTCTACTGCACTGAGCCCCGACTGCGAAACTCCATAAAGAATGATGGATGCTGATGGAGACACATGGAGTGGTGATTATGGATCATATCAGAGTATCGAGGAAGGGCAGAGACAGACATACGTACAGAAAGAAACCGAGAAAGAGGGGGGATCGCGGGTTCAGAATGGTTAATGACACAACTGAATCCTTCTACTTTTTATTTATTTATTTATTTATTTTGTATGTGATGCAGTTGCGCCACAGAGTGGTGGAATATGAAACTGCTGCCACTGAGGTTGTTATAAACATGTATGAGAATGTTCAAAGTAAATCTGAAAATCGTACCAAAAAAATAAGTTCTTACCTTAAAAATAACGTTACAGTGCATTTTTTAAAAAAAATAAATTCTCCACACTTTTATTCATTTTCTCAACTGCTTGTCAGATATTGAACATTTGGAATTTTGATACTATTTATATTGGTCTGACTTTAAATGCTTTTGCCTGTTGCTATAGTGGAATAATACTTAGCTTCAAACAATATAAAGTTCTGAACAAAGTGCACAATTGCTGTATTCAGGAAAACGAATTACACACAAGTGTTAAGGCAACGTGTGACATTAACACAATTCTTTATATTCATGAACGAAACTAAGAGGAAAAGTGATTTAAAAGCCTCAAAGCCTGCGGGTTTACAGACAGAATACTTCAGAGTTTGGAGGCCCCGAGAGCAAAAAGTCGTGTGTGACGCAGGAACAGTAAGAAGAACCCGCCACTGCCTGCTCTCTGACTTACAGCGGACAAGAAATTTAGCAATTTAGATAATGTAACTCAGACTTCCTGAGGGAAGAGAACAAGTAGATCACTGGTAGGGGATAGGCTGAAGCCTTTTAATCACATCTGACAAGTAAATGGGTGTGGAATGCATCAGGGGAAAAGTTCTGGCCTCTTGGTCATATATTTTAAATGGTGCCTGACATACTGTTCCACCCAGAGGCTCAGAAACACACACTAAGTATTTCATTACTTTGGGAAACTTGTTGTAATACAGATCGCTTCTGTTCAAGCATGCTTTTTTACAGAGCGCCAGTCAGAAAATAAAATGGCGAGTCGCTAAAATCAAACTAAATGATGAAACACCAAAGATTAGATTCCATCACAGGCCTGCGCAGGTGTAAGCATTTAGATACTTTATTTTATATTTTCTCTAAGACTGCAATAATACTCCGTCAAGTAGAAGACTTGCATTAAAAAGACAAATTAAATAAAAGTGAAATATTATTTGGAGTCCCTGGCAATGAGATGGCAACCTGTCTTTATGACAGGTGTATGCTCCAGTCACTCTGTGACGCAGATAAGCAGTTAAGAAAAGTAGATTGAAGTATTATCAGTTAGATTATTAATAAAGGTGCACTGATGCAACATTTTACTGTTGTAACTGACTGAGGTAGAGTTTTGACCTATAATAAGTGGTAATAGTGAGTGGTTTTGCTACATATCTTTTGAGCTTAGTCCATGTTTTTTTGTGTGTGTAATTTATTTAAACCATCCTGCAAACAAATCAAAGTCGAACTGAAATTGAAATTGAAAAGAAAGAAAGAAATCACTGTAAATCCAGGTTGGTCATATTCATGTTATACAGAACGTTTCATTGGGGTTTCTGACAATCTTCTGTCAGTTCAATTCTGGGACAGTCCTTGCAACTAGCTTTGAGATTAAATGCTTAAATAAATTCTTAATCTGCAGAAAGACTAAATTGTGGGCACTGATTTTTTTTAGACAATTCATTTCACAGTGAAGGTCAAATCTTGCAGAGAAGCATTACACCTTTTTATTGGTTCTAACAGCCCATTCTACCACAATGAAAGTAACAGATCTTTGGGGTCTTATTCCTGGCCACTAAACTCAAACCTAGCAATTCACCAAGTGTACAGATCATTAAGGGAGAGCTGCTGGTAAAGGACTGAACTAATAACAATACCTGTTCTTAGTTCAACCCAATTCTTGTGCAATGGTGTCTGTGATCTAACACATCATCTTTTACAACTTTTCCCCATCTTCAAATGTAACCCATGTGTCAGGCCGCAAGCAAGAAGCATAGTCATTGATGTACAGAGAGTTCAGCTGAGGGGAGATGCACCAAAGATGAGGTGAGGGTCACACTGGATACAGGAAGTCTAATTATATCCAGCTGAAGATTTATGAAGTGATATTCAGCTGGGAAATTTGCCCACAGAGCACTTCCAGAATTCATATATTCCACATACAATATCCTGATGAGGTTAGAGGGCCTCTCAGACAAATTGCAATCCTCTATTGACACAGCAGATACTTCAGGCTAACTGCAAAGGGCCAAGGACTGAGACTGTGGTGCATGCAATGAAGGAAATTTCCAAGAGGGCCAAGGACTTCATAAGACCCCGATTTTATGAAGTCTGAAGTTACATTCAGGAGAGCTTGATCATAAGAGAGCCTGACCCATTCATTATTAAAGTACAGGGGTCATGAACTCATTTAGAGACAAACAGGGTAGATGTCACAGTGGCTATTGTAGATTTGGTCACAGAAAAGACAAAAAAACAAATGGCTACTTCAGAGCACTAAGACTATTTCAGAGGTACACCGAAGGCATGAAGGAAAAAATAAAATCACTTATCGCTTTTGTATTTTGCCTGCCTGAGGTTATGTGAGATAAATTGGTGCTAGCTTTCGGATCGTTTCACCCTCAGGCAACCCTCCATGAGCCTGCACTGACAAGGTTACCATTCTCGCTCTGACTGTTTAACACACAACCTCTGTGAAATTCTCACATGTGGAAAATGTAATTAAAGCAAATGGTGCATGCATGAAGCCTGTTTTTTTTAATGAACAGAAATCCAGGAAAAGATTTCCTAGACTTTTAGGCAGTTAATCAGTTATTTCTGCATGATAATGAGAAGACAATCACATGATAAACAGGCCCTAGCTCAGTTTTATATCTGTTTTAATTGGGCCAGTTGGGTCAGGGATGTTTGGGATCCAGGTGGGCAACAACCCTTGAGGGAAAATGTATGGTACGTGTCCCTGCATTGTCTGCAGAGATGAGGCACGGTCGTGGCAGGGGTATTTGACTGAGCCTAAATAAATCCTTTGTGTCCTAGCTCTATTGTTTAAATCAGTCCCTTCATTGTCAGAAATATTACCATGCTCCGCATGCACAGATCTCAGTTTCACCAACACAAGCTATAAAATAAATTCTATTGCTTTTACACAAAGATGCAAAATTGCTCACAGTTGTTCTTTTGAGGTCTTGAAATCAAAATAAGTCAGCTCAGAGTGCAAAGGCGACACAGCTGAGTTGAAGCTCAATATCCAAACGGATGAAAACAATCCGAGTGGCACAGGAGGTGTTGTAAGATGCAGTGGATGAGGAGAGAGGACCAGAAGATCAAGACAAAGAAAAGTAATTTCATATGCAATTCAAGCAACTTTGATAAACCCCATCTTTTTTGTAGAATGGTAACAAGGAAAGCGGGAAGAGTACAGCCCAGTGTCTGCAGACTCTCTGTGGAAAAGGAAACTCATATCTTCTCTTAACAGCAAGAGGCTCACACAAAACAGTGCCAGAGACTGAAAGATGTATTTTGAAGCCATTTCCCCACTGAACACATCCTCCAACAGGGTGAACATGAAGCATCAGGTCAAAGCCTGCCAAAAAAAGTAATACAGGTGCAGAATTAATCTGTTTTTTAAAGTGTTATTTGGAGGGAAAAATTGTTTTCAGAGGACAAAAATGTCATGCTGTGCTTTTTCTCTGGTGCCAGCCAGAGAAGCCGTGATTGTATGGTGGTTAGTACTCTGTGTTGTGGCCACACCAACCCCGGTTTGAATCTGGGGCACGGCAACTTTTCTCTCACTTGCCAAGAAAAGATAAAGAGTAGATGTTGTTGAAAGCAGGTGAAGTTCGTGTACTTTCTACTAATGCAGAGCACAATAAAAAAATATGTTCGAAATGTGGTTTGCAGCCATGAGCAGTGTAAAAGGGCAATCTTTGCTGATGGCTCCATTTCTTAACTGTAAATCCATTTTTTATACCCGTTCAGCTCTGCTTGGGTTCGAGAGACGTAAACTTCATCATCAGGCAGTTAGGGCAAGGATCTCACTAGAATATGATGTAAGAGAATTTACATCGAAATGCACCAGCCACACATGTGCCCCAGGCAGTGGAAAGCAGACTTCAAAGAAGTAAAGCAGGAATGACCTCTCTGCAGTGCCTGCGTCCGCAACAGACTATATCAAGGCTTAAGCCGTATAGCAGGGTAAAAAAAAAACCTAGATCTTGGCCTTTTCTCTATGGAGAGTTTTTTTTTTTTAAAGTACAAGATTTAGACTTTAACTTGAATTTTCTCGCTTTTTCTTTGATTAAATGAAGAAACACTATATAGAAACTCAAATACTTTATAGTGCTTAGCCGTATGTAAGGAGTTAAACGTGAGAAAGAGGTTTTATGAAAGGGACGTGCCAGCTTGGATATTGGCAAGCTGTGATCATATAGTGTTAGTACTCTGCGTGGTGGCTGCAGCAACCCCAGTTCAAATCCGAGTCACAGCATTTCCTTAAAGCTGTACTATGTTCATGTTGCATATCTCGCACCTACAATCTCCTCTTTACCCTAAAAACAGCTAGAGTTAAATATTTAACTAATTTCAGTAGACTATGTACTCTACATGAACACTATTTGTGTTAAAATGCACATCAGTTAGTGCAACTGTGGCCCTTTTGAGCAGATACTTTGTCAATAAAACACATTATACAGTAATAGTTTACAGAGAACGATTCAACATAGCCAAGAATTGAGTTAAAAAAAATTATCACCAGTTACTTGTGCAATCGTACCACAGAAAGGTTGTTCAGTAAATGACACTTTCATACCACTGTTCGCTAATACCTCAACATCATCAACAAGTGGAGTGAGTATTTTGTCAATGCCAGATTTCTTTGCATCTTGGGAATGAAACAAAGAAATGAGATAGATGTTCATCAGTGAGGAATTCAGACTAGGTGGTAAATTCCCCAATGTAAAATAAAGACATCCAATCTTATGAATGTCCTTTTTTTTTTTTACCCTAGTGGATTTGATGTTTAGAAGTCATCATAATAAACTTGAATTTGCAGTGCACTTTAGGATTTTGAGAATAATGGTTGACCTCCGTAATATCTGCCATCACAAAAATCTTTATACGCATTACTGGGAGTAGCTGGTTTATTCATGTGACGTGAAACTTCTGCATTTTAAAAATAAACTGTTTTTAAAAGAAAACAGTTTATTTTCAAATTAACTTTCATAAATCAAAGTGTCATTTACTGGAACTTGCTCATATAAAAAAAGATGATTTGTTTCTCTTAGAATCACATCTCACTCCCAGATGAATTTCAACTGGTCCAACAAAATCCCATTTCTCACTAAAATATTTTTCTCTATTTAGTATGTGTTCAAGTCACTGAAGGGATTGAAGGTATTGCTGAAGACCTCTTCCACTGGATTCCTACAAGGATTATCAGCTGGCACAGCACTCAACACTTACTCTTTAAGATTTTCATGAAGCTCATTAACATACTCCTCTATGCTATCAGTTATCAGCAATCAGCAGACAACATTGTTGGCAACACCACTGGCCTGTAACTTTGCTGTGACTGAAGTACACGTCTCTTGTCTGCATAAAAGATGTTGAAGGTACATTTGCATTCATGTCAGGTACATGCTCCTGGGATCCTTGTTCAGTAACAGCTGACTGATGTGGGTTTTGAATATCACATGTAATGCCCATGTTACCAATACTATGAGAACTATTTACATGCTTTCCAAAACCTGCAAAACTTTTAAACTGCAGTGAACATTCATCCTGGGCACAAATGAGAACAAATTGTTTTTTGCGTGGGTATAACTCATGAAAAAAACTTAAGATGCTGGATTAATGCACGAGGTATATTGTGCAAGGATCTACAAATGTAATATCTGTATGTGTCTTTCAGCTTGCTTTTAAGAACGCAGCTCTTTACCATTAGGCTTCCTACTGTTGTGGAAACAAAATTGCTGAGTACAAGGATTCTTTGGCCATAAATAACTCATAACAAAAGACAAAACTACATAAGGTGCACCATGCAATGACCTCAAAGGACAGTAACACTGCATATTAACTCGGCAATAAGCTGCTATTCATGAACTTTGCTCTCAGCTCTTTCACGACACACATAGCTCAAAAAAATAAAGGGAACACGAAAATAAGACATCCCAGATCTGAATGAATGAAATATTCTTATTAAATACTTTGTTCTTTACATAGTTGAATGTGCTGACAACAAAATCACTCAAAAATTATTAATGGAAATCAAATGTAGCAACCCATGGAGGTCTGGATTTGGAGTCACACTCAAAATTAAAGTGGAAAAACACACTACAGGCTGATCCAGCTTTGATGTAATGTCCTTAAAACAAGTCAAAAGGAGGCTCAGTAGTGTGTGTGGCCTCCACGTGCCTGTAT
>VVHJ01047647.1:0-16126 GCA_015107715.1 Tylochromis polylepis | reverse complement strand
ATTAACATGAGCACAATAGCTAAAACAGAGAGGAGGCGGCAAGCAGAAACCACAAAACCAGTCTCAAAGCTCATTGTTATTCTTTAGCCACTGGCTCAGTTTGACCTGCTCGTCTGCGGTTATATAAAGTGATTTTGTTCTTTATTTTTGCTTTACTTATGTTTTGCACAGCATGCAATTTGTTAATATGAATAAACTGGCTATGCCTCACTTCCTCTGGGTCATAACGCACTGTGGAATGAACAATTTAAGTGGTTAAGTGGTCCAATTCATCCTACCAGACAATCAAATCAGGATTCAGTTGATGGAGTACAAGATTAGATGTGCTCAGAAAGGGGTTGTTGGTATCAATCCAACAACTTGGAAGGATGATCAAGTTATTTAGGAAAAGTAGAGGTATTCAACTATTTCCCCATCTTCCATACTTTTGCAGAAAACAAGGGGTGGTTTTGATGCTTTGCACCAGATAACCCGTGTTCATGAGCTGACATAAAGCACTGTACCTCTTAGGTTCATATGCAGTAAAAAGAAGCAAAACCTGTGCCGAGAAAAAAGAGAAAAAAAAAAAATGTGCCAGCATTGTTAACTGTACACATTTCAGAGATGTAACGAAAAACAAATGCACAGGTCAAATTTAGACTAAAATTTATTATGGGGAATCCATAGGGTGCACAGTACAAAAGAGTAGCTTATAAAAAGACAAATCTTCACAGATATTTTAGTGATGTAGGGAGTTCTAAAATTAAGACGTGTGCAAAATGAAACGTCTTCATACATTCAATTTTTTTGTTTGTTTTCACAAAATTAGATTCAGTAAAAAAGAAATAAAATAAAATTTAAAAAAAAATATTCTACAGTACATACTCAGAGTGTGTATGACATTCTCATTGCCATGATGTCAGATACAGCCACAAATCATTGGTGTGAGGGAAATATGCACAAGATGTCAGGAGAAAAGTGTCACCCGAAATAGAAACATCTTCCGATTTGGTCTGTTCAATGTGATTTTTTTTTTTTTTTTTTTTAAGCATACGGGAACCTTTTTAAGGTGGCCATTTAATCCAAGAATGTCAAGATCTTTTCCTCTAAATCTAACCCAGTAGTTAAATGGAGTGGAAAAGGAGTCGAGGTCTTCTGGTTGACAAACCAGTGTTGATTTATACTGCTGTCACTCGTGCCTCCAATGATGCATGGAGGCACGAGGTGAAAAGGACACCATGTGCATATTTCTGTGGTATCACTGGCCTATTGATAACATGGCAGTAACTGACATGCTGGGAGATGGAACTAGATGGTTTAATGGCTCAATTAATACATCCAAAAGTGTAATGGCACTATGAACTACTAAGTTCATAGTGTCGATTTCTAGACAGAAGTCAAGCCAGTATGTCAAAATCTTAAAATAGTTTTGAAACCATCTAAATTGTCAGTTCACCAAGTCACTCCCTAATTTGTATTAAAACAAACAACAACAACAAACAAAAAAAAAAAAAAAAAAAAAAGGAAAAATAAGGACACCCAAGTTACACAGTGGGGATGGGGGTTAAAGGAGAATGGAGGAGAAATGGCACAAAACAAAAGCTTTGAACTGCCTTTTGCCTGGAGGGTCACATGCAGGGTTTAAATGGACCCACAGCTTAGTTTCTTTTCACACATGTGCGCATGTGCAAATGTCTAAGAGGGAGGAATGACCTACTGGGGTGGTACTGGGGTGGTACTGGGGAGGGAGGACACAATGCATTTAAATGCTAAGCTAATGTCTTTTAGAACATTAGCACATAAGGCAACAATGTGTAGGTAGTTTGTTTAGAACAAAATGCTGAGGTATGCACACCACGTCTACTAGCAGAGCTCTCATTTTGCTCCCGAATGCCAATTTTTTAAGTGGCATAAAAGCTTTTAAGCATGAATTAGTGACACCCCATGATGCAAGGCTCGCTTCCACATGTAGTAGGTCGACCGAGGGGTGAACGGGAAGTAGGACCTGAATTCTTTAAATGTGGGGAAGGATTTCTCCTCAAAGCGCTGCTGAAGGAAGAGCTTGGCCTTTGCCTTGAAGTTGGCCAGAGTCACAACATCCATCTGAAACATCGGCCCACCTACAGGTGCCTTTCTATGAAGGAGGTGGGGGGGGACAAAAGAGGGCATGGTGGGGCTTTCTAGAAATTTAGGGCTCTCAACAACTGGGGCTACATGCTGACTCTCCACCCTGCCTTCAGTGGTCTGGTTTTCTGTACCTGTGCTCTTCAGCATCTTGAGGACATTAACCTCTGTGCTCTGGGTGACCATTTTCTTCTTGTGGTTCTGGCTACTACGCCACAGCCAGTAGAGACAAGTCGACATAGAGGGGAATTTCATCTTAAACTTTGCCAGTGACCATCTGGCCTTCTGGACATACAACTTTGCAGCTTCTCTGAGCTGTTTTTTACTCATATATGCAAGCCTGTAACTTCTGTGTTTTTTTCTGTAGATCCTCATCCTTGCCAAAGCAGGCTGACTGACATTGTGCAGCTCTGGTGACAGACTTTTAGGGCTTTGACTCTTGTCTGAGCCATCCTCACTGCTGCCAGTGCTGCCTTTATACCCTCTGTTGAACAGCATGGCTTCTCTTCTCCAGTTGTAGTAGGTTGATCTTGAGATTCCTGGAAAATTTCTTTTAAAGATCCTGAAGGGCAAGGATGTATTCATGGCAATGCAATTTTGCAGGCAGCGCTTAGCTTCCTGCATATGTGCCACATTGTGAGCACGCTCTGCATCCAGCTTGCCAAGGTTGAGGCCAAACATACCGGCCACGCTATCATGGTGATCCAGCTCATCCTGCTTTGCATCAGGTGATGACCAGGCTTCCTGCTCCGTGCTATCTCCTGAACTTGTCTCCCCAGTCGAAGAGGTGGTGGAGAATTTTCCCCCAGATTTCATGAGCTCATGCTTCCAGTTGTAATAGGATGACCTAGAGATCTCAGGGAAGAACTGTTTAAACAGGTGCAAAGGGATGAACTTGCCTGATAAGTAGCAAGCTTGCAAGAAATGTTTAGCCTCATACCTGGCTGCTGACTTTTTGCAGTGTTCCTGCGTCTGCCTCTTCCAACGATAGAAGGTCCTCTTGGTGATGTTGTACTTGTCTTTCAGACTGGGATAAGAAAGCTGGGGGTCCTGATTCTGCTCGTCACTCTTACTGGCTGACACACTCTGTGTGCTGTTAGGGCTTTCAAATGTGAGCTCATTTGTGGAGACTAATGCCACAAAATGATCGGGTCTGAATGATGATTCAGACTGCAACTCGCCAGACCACATAATGTGGATGGTTTGGGGCTCAAAGTCTTTCGGGCAGGTCCTCGGGCGTATGATTCTGTTAAAATAGGGTCTGATCTTCAGATTGAACATGGGGTAGATGGAGTAGATGTTGAACTGAAGAACCGATGACAGGGCGTACACATGCCACATGTTAGCATAGGTGCCAGGGAAGCAGGAAGCTTTAACATCTGCATCAAAGATGGCCTCTAATACTGTTCCAGGCAGGTTTACCATGTCCTGAGACTCTTCAGCACACAGACTGAAGCGAACAGCCTGCAGCATCATTTTAGAATCTATCATCCCAGACAAGTAATAGCTCTTCCACAGCGCCATTTCCACTGTGGTTCGTATCTGTGAGGGACAACAACGGGGACAAAGAAAATTTTTGTTGTTATGTTTCTGTACACCACCAGTGGATTTTAAAATTAAAGTGTAGACTTTCAACTTTAATTTCAAGGGGCCTTTACAAACATTTTGCATTAACTGCTGAGGAATTGCAATTACAATTTTTATACATAGTCCCCATTTCCACAGGCTCAAATTTATTTGGATAATGCACTGACAAGTACTTTGATGGCCATGTGAGTTTTTTTTCCTTGTTATTTCATGACAAATGGTAGATATAATATTTGAAGTCGGTTCAAAGTATTTTTCACTTTGGTTTGACTGTAATTTTAAATATGACACCTGAAAGACATGTCAGTGCAAGTGAGAGAGGCTACTATTAGGCTGAAGAAATAAATGGAGTGGCCAAATCAACAATCTAGTCTATTCTTAAAAAGAATAAATGTACTGGTCAGCTCAGCAACACCAAAAGACCTAAAGCCTAGATTATACAGCGTTTCAGACACGGTCAGCTGGAGACCCAGCGGCCAAGCAGTCATTCTCGTTATACTTCTTTGAAGTCCGCCGCCTGGGTTCATGCATAATTGGTACACTTATGTAAATTCTCCACAGACGAGTCTGTGCAGTCATAAAAACAGGCAGGCACGCAGGCATCCACATAGACCAACGCTCTAACCGTCTGATGATGAAATTTGTGTTACTGGAAACCAAGCAGACCCTAGCGGACATGAAAAGTATGATCCCCACCTAAAAGACCACAGAAGACAATTAAAGTACATAAGGACAAAATTATTTCCATGGTTAAGAAAAAAAAATAACTTGGCAAGTCAAAATCACTTATGAGGAGGTAGGCCTATTGTTTTTGAAGTTTACAATCAAGAGACAACTATATGGAATAAAGGCGTGGAATAAATAAATGAATGGAAATACAGAGGGTTTTTAATAATGTGCAAATTACTGATTAAGAAGTCCAGATTAGACTTTGCCAGAAAACATCTTGAAGAGCCTAGATGTGGGAAAAGGTATTTGAACATATGAAACCAAGATTAACTTGGATGACAGAAAGAGAAAAGTATGGAAAATTAGAGAAACAGCTTATGATTCAAAGCATTCCAGATCATCTGTCAAACATGGCAGAGGCAATGTTTTGGCATGGACATATATGGCCATACCATAACACTGGGACCAGATCACTAGTGTTGACTAGTGTAGTGATGAAAAATGAAAGCAGTATGAGGATGAATTGTGAATTATACAGCTTTATACTCTTTGCTCAGATATATTGCAGCCAAATGCTGCAATAGTGCAAATGGATAAAGACACAAAGAATATTACAAAAGCAACCCAAGGGTTTCTCAAAACAAAGGGATATTTCTTCAGTAGCTCAGTCAGACAATTGAGCATGCTTTTCAGTTATTATATATACAAAACTGAAAGCAGAAAGACCCACAAGCAAGCAGCAACTGTAGATGTCTGCACTAAAGACCTGGGAGAACATCACAAGGAAGAAAATGCACCTTGGTGATGTCCAAGTGTTCTAGATATCATTGACATCAAAGAATTTTGAAGTATTATATACTATCCTTATATTTAAATTGTTTTTTTTTCTAATTAATGTTGAGCCAGTGTATTAAAAATGACTTTCATTACTGAACATTTAACACAAAATTTCCTTGAATTAAAGCTAAAAGTCTAAACTTTAACCACATATTGACTGATTTAAAAATTCATTGTGCTCATTCATTGTTCATTGCCAGAGGCAAAACTACAGAAATTGTGGACCTAACTGTATGATCTTGTTTATGTGTACCCTACTAAACTTCTGCCAGTCTACCACCTATCCCCAGTACACAAGCATGGATCTTTCATATGCTCATCTGTCTGAAATATTGAGAAGAGAGAAAAACTGTGGGCTCTGTTCCAGAAAGCAAATTTAGTGAAAACTGAATTCGTTAATCCTGATATTAGAGACCTTCCCTTTTTGTGTGTTTTCTAAAAAGAAGCAAGCCTTAAGGTTTGGTCACATATCACAGTCACCGACTCTGAAACTTAAACGAAACCCCAAGCTGCTTAGCTTATATCCTTAAAAAAAAAAAATAGAAAAAAAAAAGTGACAAGACATTTGTGGATCACTCGTTTCTTATGAAGCTTTTGACATGACGCATGTCATGTCATGAACTCATTCTCAGCTTGGAATAAAAGCTACACTTCTTTAGAATTCTCTCACTTGGTGGACATTAGGACTGCTAGCACTTTAATCAGTTCCCTTACACTGAAAAATTTATATTACAGTAATAATCACCATTTGAATAAAACAGATTTATGAAGCTCTAAACACATAACACACTGATCAACAGTCATTTCTCCCGCTGCACAGATTAAATATTCTTTTCACAGTTGGCATCATATTGTAGATGATTGAGAGCATTTCTGAGTGAGGATGATTGTGGTTCTTACTCCAAGATGTTTAAGAATTTAAGAAGTGGGCTTTTAAATACAGACCACAGTTATAGTCGATTTGTTCTGACAGCATTTTATACTGAAATAATTTCACAACTAAAATTAGTTGTTAAATGCAGAGGAGCCTAAAGTTTGAGAGTACAAAGGATCTGAAAATGTTATGCTGACATTGATATCGCTGACACATTTACAAGTGCAAAGAAGTGGAAAACATTATTAGTGGGAAGAAAATGCCATTTCCAGTCAAATGATACGACTTTTTCTGTGATACAACTTGTCACCAATGTGACAAGTTGTATCACGATGAAAGAATTACTTGATTGTTAAGAAAAACCAGGTTGATAACTTCTAATCAAATCAAGAATACTCTCAAGGAGTTTGGCACATCATTTTAAAGGTATATAATAAAAGAGGCACATTCATGAATGTAAATGTGAAAGGTTTACAATGAGGTGCAAACCACTGGTTACACTAAAGAACAAGGGGACCATATTAGACTAAAACCATCTATCAAACCCAGCACCCAGTCAAGATGAACTTGTACCAGTATGATGGGAAGAGAAAAAGCTTCCTGTTATCTGTCAGACACAGTGGAAAATGTTACGGCATTGGCATGTACGGCTGCCAGTGTAACTGAGTCACTACAGAATAGCAGGATCAACTCTGAAGTGTACAAAGCTGATCATACAGTGCTTCAAAGTGTAAAAGAATGATGACACGAAGAAAATTGCAAAAGCAACCCAAAAGTGTCTCAAGGAAAAGAAATGAGATATTTTTCAATGGTCAAGTCAGTCACCTGGTCACAACCCAGCAGAGCATGTGTTTCAGTGACAGAAGATAAAAATAAAGGCAGAAAAACCCTCAAAAAAGGCCAAGCAGCATCATCTCAAGGGAGGAAATCCAGCATTTGGTGGTCCATGTGTTCTAGACTTCAGGTAAGCACAGCAAATTATTTTTATCCAATGATTAAAAACAAGCCTTATATTTAACATTACATACTTTTGCTAATTAAATGAAAATGAGAGGTTAAGTATAAAAATGACTGTAGTTCTTAAATATGTTCATTGCCTTTTCCCCGCCACCAAAACCAGGGGTAACCTTTTTGAACCGAGGAAGTAAATTTAGACTATTAGCACACAAAATCGTACTTACCTGTAGCTCCAAGCTCAGTCCAGTGTTGCCCACTAACAGCAAGCTGATCGCATCGAACAGCAAGTTGCCTTCTCCATCACAGTTTAGAGGCAGGAGACCCCTGGGTGCATCAGCTGGGTACAAACCATGAGCAGCATCGTCCACTCCTGGCCACTCAGGGAAATCCTGACAGGTGGTCTTGGGCAGCTGAAAGGCAGCGAGGACCTGCTCCACCTTCTGGGCCACTTTGGTCACTGCATCCAGGCCAGAGCTCTCTGTGGCCTCCTGGAGCTCTTCCAGAGCAGACAGCATGACATCGTCCCTCTGAACCATACCTGCAGATCACACCAGAGCTGCAAGGAAGGAGGAGGAGATAAGACCGAAAGGAAACAAAGTAGGGGGAGAGAACAATTACAGATCCCAGGAAAACTTAAGATTATCTGAGATTTAATTCTTTAAACTCTTAAAAATAACTGGTAAATCTTATCCCAATGCCTTTATCAAAAGTAAACTACATTACTGAGATTACTGTGGCTGACACATGTAAAAGCAACAACTGCAACAACTTTAATCCTGACTTACCAAATGCTGTTGGTAACTCAAAAACAAATAACTCCACATCACCTCCTCCTTAATTAAGGAAGAGCTAACCTGGAAGTTGAGTAATACAGACATGCTTTAACTTATCTGAGCGAGTTTTATTTTTAGAAATGTAAAGTGATGTTTTCTGTAGAAGCACAATGCATTCAGGTGATAAAATTTTGATTATCAATTATAGAATTAAAGGGAGCCCAAAATGTGCTAGAAGCACTCACCTGCTGCCGACAGGCCTGACCCCTCCTACAGTGAAGCGAGTGAATCAACAGAGGTACGTCAAACCCAAACCAAAATAAAACTGGATTAAACTAAAGTGGTCCCATGCTTCTGTGAAATAACATCTTTTAATTATTCAAAGTTTTAAAAAAACTTTATGTTTAAACTTCAGATATAGTCCCGTTAATTGAGAGAAGAACAAAAAAACACTTTGTTTTAACTCAAATGAGTGCGTCACACTTCCGTAGATTTACAGGTCACCTAATAAAAATGCAATCAACATAAAGTCTGTAAAATTGGTCTGGATCATAGTAGGCCCGTGATTTATATTATATTTGTTTTTACTAAAATAGGGAAATGGTTAGCTAAATTTTTTAAAGGGCAAAAAGAAAGGAAGAAAAAAATCGGAACAATTTCAAAGTCATTACCTAGTATATGGCTCAAGTTGCGCTGCGCCATGGCCTGTTTGTTTGGGGGGTTTTATTTACCCGTTTTTTTTATTTTGGTTTTTTTTATTTTGTTGTTGTTGTTGTTTTGGGGGTTTTTTGTTTTGTTTTTTCTGCAAACGCTTATTGATTACTTTAAACATTTTTTTTTTTAAACCCGCCTTCTTATTCACCAAAAACTGTACGAACAACTAACAGTAACGCCCCATCACAACCCAGAACAATGATGGAAGCCATCATCTTTCTTACCTGAGCGTCCAATGACCTAAGATGAATATCAATGAAAACCACGTACTCTTACTGGAGGGTTTCACAGATCGTAGCTTGCTTTTACGCTGCCTGTGTTTTAGTCCAGTGCGTCCGTTTAACCTCTACCTCCGTCTACCCTCCGGTGTGCCGTTGAGATTTTTGACATCGATTACCAACACCTCCCTTCAGGAAACAGTCCATGAACGACCATGCTCGTCTCTCGACCTCCCTCCCCGCGAAACACCTCCTTCTTTTCTCGTCTTCTCCGCCGGCTCCTCCTCACGTCGTGCCAGGGTCAATTTCAAAGTGAAGTGTTAACAGGAGCAAATGTGTTAGGGGCCATAAGAAGCAGGTACTTGAAGTTTTTCATCAACGCGTTTTTGTTCACACTGAAAAGTTCACTTTCAAGGTTATTTGTCAAGTGCTCTCCGATTCAGAGAGCAGCAAGGGCTTATTTTTGCTTCATTACCAAACCATCCTTACCTTTAAGTTGCATAAAAATACACAGTGTCAGTTTAATTTTATTACTTGCTACACCTAAAGTTTATTTTTTTTATTATATTTTTTCTTCCACTTAGAAGACTGCAAATCAGTGAATCGGTTTTAGGTTGTCCAGGGTAGACAGTAATGTAAAGCGCTACTGAGTTAATTAAAGTGGATATGTGTAGATGGGTATGGACATGAGACTAGAAAAAGGTTCCAGACTTGTTTCTCAGAAGCCTCAACTTGTTTCTCTACTGTATCACCTTTAACACCTCCTCTCCTGCCTTTTGCGGGATTTCAGTAATCAAGGCCTTTTGTTCCCCACACACACGCGCGCGCACACACACACACACACCAATCCCAGTGACTCTACCCCAACCCCCCACAGCTGGAGACACTCTCCATGACTTTTTTTTTTTTACCTCCAAAACTCCCCCATTGCATTCACACACCAGGGGACAAGAGCATTTGTCCCCCCCAAAGATCTATGCACTACAAGTTCTGAGCAGACTCACTGGTGCCTGAGTTCACCTGGGTTCAAGGCTTTGGTCTGAAGCTTATCAGCTAATTGGTCAATGTGTGAAAGTGGTTGCTCGTGTGGGGGGTTTACAGTAGAATGGGTACATTTTACACTTTGGTTTGTATAGTTAACACTGCAAATAATGCATACAAACACCCACTTGTTAAAAGATGCAGCTCTAGGTGTGTGGACAATTTCTTTTCCTTCCTTTAGATTTGCATCCATTGTCTTAGTTTAAAGTCTAAAAACATGTGCACATGCACAGAAAGGGTTCACTTAAACTTAAGTTTTGAAAGATGATGACTACGATGACACAAAAGTCCCAAAGTTCTCAAAGTCAGAATAGAAACAGCCAAAGAAACTTTTAAATATGCCGCCATTTTTTTTCCTGAATAATCCACAGAAGGAGCTGAAACTGTCAGAACTGACTACTACAAGGGAGTTTAGGTCGGTTTCAAAAGCTTAAGAACATGGTTCTCTTGGCTGATGGGATTGCTGTTAAAGTTGCTCTGAAATTCATTTGAAACTGAATCTTTTTTTTTTCTTAAGTTTGCATATGAGCTGGATTTTGTCTTCCCTAGCTTGCACAGTGTGGCAGTGCCATTTTGGTAAGGTCCATCTTGAAAAGGTGATTTTTGATCTCAGCAAGACTTCACTTGGATGAATAAAGTGTGAACATAAAATACGTGTACGTCTTCAGAATCTGATAAAGATGTTTGCTTCTACTTAACATTGTATGGAATAAATGCCTCTAGCCACTTCCAGTAAGGCTCCTCATGTGTATTCATGCCACCTTTCTTGTCAGTGTTTGTGTCTTCACAATCTCCTCAACCCCCGCAGAGTCCTGGCTTTAGCCTTAGGTGTGTAGATTAGCTGTGCTGCGCTGCACTGTGAACACAGTAGTGGGCTGGCTGTAAGTATTTAAAATGTAAATAGGGTAGCACCGGGAGCGGCTCCAGGAATTTCTTACCTGCTGTGGATGCTTGTCTGTGTGTAAGTGTGAGAAAGAAGGGACAGAGCTTCAGATTGCATCTAACATTGCACTCTACACAAATTTAATTTGCAATGATGGTACAAATTGCTAAGTGGTCAGTTTTTTGTATTCCATCACTTGCATGAAAATGCGACTCCGCTAAACGATTCAATTAGAATATGCCACAAGACTGGTTGTGTTTTCTATGTGTTATCAATTTGGTGTTTTGTTTGTGTGTGTGTGTTTCATTTTTTTTCCCCCAGTTGCTCCACCTGGTTTGCAGAGCAATTAATTTAATTTAACGAGTACTATAATTTTCATAAAGATTGGCCAAACATGGAACTGATTTGGCTAAATCTAAATATTTAAAAATATGTTTAAAATTTAGTTTTCAGTGTATTTGAACTTGATATTGTACAGCCACATATTTCTGGAACTTAACATATAAAGCATACAGTGATTAACAAGTTAATTAGACCACCACCCAATGTATGGTTCATATGCTGGAACTGCCCGGTAGTGTGTTTTATGTGTTATGGTTAATCCACCAGTATGTCCAGGCTCTTTAATCAAAATATTATTTTTAATGTTAAAATATCCATGTTGCCATCAATAAATTTAACCAAAAAAAAAAATGTTTTTAAAGCAAATTATTATGTTTGATTAAGATGCCAAATTAAAGTTGTTTACTTGCATTCCTAAACACAAAAATGTGTTTTAGTGGTTGAATGTGCCGGTTTGAAAATGTGAATTCAGGTTGTTATTTATAATAAACACATAAATTAATTTTTCTTGTTTTCTTGTTTTTATGACAGGCGGTCATAAAAAATTTGATAAGCACTGTATATTTAAATGTGGCACAAGTAATAGTTCTTTATATCCATGTAGCAAATAAATGCAAATTTATCCACTATGAAAGTCACACACTTCAGATATTGTCATTTTAAAATGAAAACACAAGTTCTGATGTCAGGAGGGTCTTTGTGTAAGCATTCACACAGTTAAAATGGAAACCTTGGAATGTTTTTGTGGTTTCATGATGTCCCACATTTTTACTACGTTAAGTTATTTTACAGTTAGTTCAGTTAAACTGTAGTATGACATGCATCTGGTCTCATAGTGTCTTTTGTTTGATTGTGTTGCAGTTTTGTAAGATCCAAAGTTTTAAGTTAAAACATCTATTTAACGTCCCTTCAACTTTCTTCTTTTTCTTATCTCGTTTCTTGTCTCATTTTCTTGAAACTGATCATATTGGCCAACTGAAAGTTGCTAAAAATTCTTAATCAGTTTCCAGTGACTTCCACTTTCCTGTCCACATAGTGCCACTTCTACCTGCTTTGAATTCCAGGTGTCTTTCTTTTGGTGTACTACCTAAATACCCTTGCCACTGATTAACGTTAATGTTCGCATTTCCTATTCTGACTGGCTCGTTTGGAGCTTGTCTTCTTTCCCATTTCAAGGGATTCCTGTGTGATAGAACACAGTAGTTGATATACTAGATCTTGGTGAATTCTCACTGCTCATCATTTGAGAGCTTACAAGTCCTTACAAATGAACTCAGTGGATCTTTTACTGGCTGTAAGAGGTGTATGTGAATCCACATGGACCATACTCTAATTGGCTGGATTTTTTAATTTTATTTTATTTTCCCATATTCACCCAAGATTTTTTATAACATCCAGACTGGCTCCAGATGCTATAACACAGTAGGACAAAGTTAAATTTGATTTGTTCTGCTACCTGCATCCTTTTTCTAACTCACACTTTTTTCAACAAGCCTACCTCTTAGCTGGATAGCTTTCTTTACCTGACCATCAGTCACTCCCTACGGAGCCACAGTGGCATTTCTAATGCCTCAAGCACATACTGGTGTTGTTTTCATTGCCCCTAAGCAAATCCTCAGAGCACAAGTCTGAATAATATTCAGGTGTGACGATGCCGACTTGGCTGCTGAACCATACCCCGCACATCAATTTCCTTTTTGCCCAGACAATCTATGCATGTATATATATTTTAATAATGTAGCATCAGCTCCTCATTCTTGCCCCACCGCATAACCCATGACATTACTGACTTTCTAACAGTATTACTCATATGCAGTGCATGTTAGTCTCAGGTCAAAATTTACTCTCTGGTCAACAAAAGTTTGCGACTTTCACTAGGCTATCTACTTTCTGCAGACTTTTATTAGTGATTTTTTTTTTCACATTCAAAATCTAATTCTGTTCCCCACCTTTCCACTTTCCACCATTTTTTCCACTTTCCTATCTTTTTTTTTTATTAGATCTTCAGTATATAATTCCATTATATAATGTGTTAAACTCATTCAGTGCAGTTTGATCATCAAACTCTTATTTCTTACCACTGCATACAGTCTTTTCACATCAGATAACACTAGCTGCTGCCTCTTAATTAAGAGAAGAGGTGGTCCAGGGTGGAGCCTGCTTTGAAGAAGAGGCCCAAGAAAAGAACTAAAGCACGAGACTTGACAGCACTGGGGGGTGGGGTGTCTTTTTGTAATGAATTCTAGTCATTGTCTGTGTGGTTTTCCTCGTTTTGATTGTAGACCAGTGCATTTCCTATGTGCTGTTATTGTTAAGTCAGTTAGACATGAGTAAGTAGAAAATCTCTTTGCCCAAGGAAACCAAAATTTGCTATTGCCACTGTCATTTCCTGTACTGCGATCCAGTTGTCATGACCAAATTTCTCAAATTAATGGCGACCGTCTATCTGAGAGTATGACTCAGGCCTAGAGCACAATTATCATTCATCTGAACCACACTGAAACAGCCACATTTGTTATCTTATCATCTGTTTATTTTAGATTTAAACACATTTTTGCTTAAAAATATCTAACACCTTAAATTACATTTAAATGTTTAGGAAATACACACAAGCAAAATCACTGGATTAAAACTTCAAGCTAAGACTTCAATCTCAAAAGGAAGCAGATCTTTTTAATATATCAAACACATCAATGCTGAGAATTTAGTGATACATGGAAATGGTTTTCTTTTGTTTTGTACCGCATGCTTTTTGTGTTTGACACAGGTGTATTGTGTGGATTTGCACTCTTGAGCCCAGTGTGTCTTAGACTGCAGAGAGATTATTGTCTGCATACATCACATCATCTGCATTCATAACCTAAACACAGACAAATAAATATGTTTATTCACTTTAAAAGCAGGTTAGCAGTTTATGTTCTTTGAAGACTTCCATTGCTGGGAGTAATTTTGTTAGATGGGTCATTATGCAACTGAATTCCTACAAAAATAAATAAATAAAAAATACAAATACACGCATTCATATTATTGATACTGCGTTTACATGAATTTAGCAACTGCACAGGTTACATAAGTAAGCCATGATAACAAATCTAGCATCATGACTGTGTATATTTGCAAAATAGCATAGGGACCACAAAAACAGAAGTCATAGGGGACTAGCACATGGAGCATACTGTAAGTGATTGCCTGAAAGCCTACAAATCACAGTTATACAAGCCTTTCAGAGGGGCATGTGACAAATGTCCATACTTGCAGTTTCACAAGACTCTGCCTATAGCTTAAGAAGTTTAGGAGAACTTTCTTTTCTTCTGTTTACAATAAAGTATTACACATACCACCACCCCCACAGCAGCCCCAATTGTGCCCTTTTTGTGGTCTGAAAATGGAGATTAGGTGCTGTTTAAATGATGAAATAATGTTCTGTAATGATGAAACGTGTTCTTTAACACCATATCTAATCCTAAAGAATAAGAGCCAGAAAATAAGCAATGCTGACATAGTGTCTTGGTGTAGTCAGTATGGCTTCAGACCAAACAGATCAACATCTATGGCATTAATGGAACTAACTGAAAACATCACTAATAATACAGACAGAAAACAATGCACAGTTGGAGTTTTCACTGACCTAAAAAAAAGCTTTTGACACAGTTAATCACGAAATATTACTTGATAAACTGGAGCACTATGGTATTCGAGGAGTGGTGTTAGAGTGGGTCAAGAGTTATTTGAGAAGCAGGCAACAATTTGTGAAGGTTGGTGAATATCAGTTGGAGTGCCTGAACATTGTTTGTGGAGTTCCACAGGGGTCAGCATTGGGACCAAAACTGTGTATCCTGTGCATCAATGATATATGTAAAACATCTGATATATGACAGTTTATTTTATTTACAGATGATACAAATATTTTTTGTGCTGGAGAGAATTCACAACAGCTTTTGGAAATTGTCACAAAAGAAATGATTCAATTGAAAACCTGGTTTGATAGAAATAAGTTATCACTAAATTTAAATAAAACTACATTTATGTTATTTGGAAACTGTAAAAAGGATGCTGGAAAAAAAAAAGGTTGATAAATAATGTTGAAGTAGAGCAAGTTTCTCATACAAAATTTCTGGGTGTGATAATAGATAACAAAATCTGCTGGAAACCTCACATTACGTATATACAAAATAAACTGTCAAGAAGCATCTCTGTACTGAGTAAAGCTAAACATCTTTTGCATTTCAAATCACTGCGGGTACTTTACAGTTCACTTACATTGCCATATTTGGGGTACTGTGTGGAAATCTGGGGAAATACATAGAAAACCTACACTTCAACCATTATGTAAAATTCAGAAAAGAGCAATCAGGGTGATTAATAAAGCAGGATTTAGAGACCACACTAACATTATGTTCTTGAAGTCAAAAATCCTGAAGTTTATGGATCTCATAAAATATAAAACTGCAAAAATTATGTACAAAGCCAGATATAATATGTTACCAGGAAATGTACAGAGGATGGTTTTGACAGAGAAGGGGACTATAATCTGAGGGGAAAGTTAAATTTGAAGATCCTTACAGCACGGACAAGGGTTAAAACCTTTTGTTTTACCATTTGCGGAGTAAAACTGTGGAACAGTTTTCCAGTGGACCTACAGCAATGTTCAAGCATTATTCAGTTCAAGAAAATGCTTCGAAACCTGTTTTTGGAAGAATATGAAACTGATGACCTTGATGACCGATAGTATATATAACTAGGCTAAATTGGATCTGAATTATATCTCTCACTGTAGCTATATTTATACATTTTCTGTTTTTCTTTTCCTTCTTTCTTTATTGTATGGGGTAAGTGATGAGGGGAAGTCGGGGTAACACAGAATATGGTGATTCAATAGAGTATTGAGCGTGGGGTAGGGATTAATAAGTATGTACATACTTCTTCCTACTCCATTTCGGACTTAATGATTGTCATTTCATGTCATTTGATTTTGTTTATTTTGTCTGCGCACATATATATATATATATATATAATTCCCCGCTCGCCCCCCCCTGTGGGCGGTCTATCCTTCAAGCTCGGGTCCTCTACCAGAGGCCTGGGAGCTTGAGGGTTTTGCGCAGTATCTTAGCTGTTCCTAGGACTGCGC
>VVHJ01047644.1:0-12550 GCA_015107715.1 Tylochromis polylepis | reverse complement strand
CCACACACACTACTGAGCCTCATTTTGACTTGTTTTAAGGACATTACATCAAAGTTGGATCAGCCTGTAGTGTGTTTTTCCACTTTCATTTGGAGTGTGACTCCAAATCCAGACCTCCATGGGTTGCTACATTTGATTTCCATTGATCATTTTTGTGTGATTTTGTTGTCAGCACATTCAACTATGTAAAGAACAAAGTATTTAATAAGAAGATTTCATTCATTCAGATCTGGGATGTCTTATTTTTGTGTTCCCTTTATTTTTTTTAGCAGTGTATTTTAGCGTCTTTACCTTAACACTTAAAGGTCCTCACGGTGGCTGATGTGATTTGGTGCTTTACGACAAAAACTGAATTTCAAACTTTTGGCTGACTTCAGTGGGTCCTTCTGCAATCAGTTTTGTATTTAAAAATGGAAACACATGGTGTTGAGTTGAGATCATGATTTGGGGCATAATCAGTTTGCACCATTAAGTGCTGTCTGATCATTTTCTGTCCGAGCATCATTTGGCTAAATCTGAGCAGAGAGTAAAGCACTGCACACGGCACAATTAATTCTGCTGCTTCTATCAGCAGTCACATTATCAGTGAACACCAGTGACCCAGTTTCACTGGCATGATGCTGCCTCCACAATGTTAGGCAGATGCTGTGGCATGCTTTAGCTCATGAGCTGTTTCTCTCCTTCTCTATACTTTTCTTTCCCCATTATTATGGTACAAGTTAATCTTGGTTTTTCTCGATTTGTTTTTACAGCGCTGTTTGTTTACAGCATGTCTTTTGTCCTGTCTTCTTCCCCTCACCCCAACCGGTCGTGGCAGATGGCCTCCCTGAGCCTGTTTCTTCCTGTTAACAGGGAGTTTTTCCTTCCCACTGAAGCCAAAACGCTTGCTCATAGGGGGTCACATGATTGCTGGGGTTTTCCCTGTTGTATTATTGTAGGGTCTACCTTACAATATAAAGCGCCTTCAGGTGACTGTTGTTATGACTTGATGCTTTATAAATAACACTGAACTGAATTGAACTGGATTTTTTTTAAGGTGTTTTCTGGCAAAGCCCAATTTAAATTTCCTTATCTTTAGTGTAATCGTTGGTTTGCACCTTGTTATAAACCATTTGTAGATGTTGACAGTGATACACCTGCCTCTTCAAGTGTGTTTTTGACTTGGTTAAATGTTGTGAAGCTTTTATAACGCTTTAGTTGTCTTCTGTGGTCTGTCGGGCCCTTGGGTGTTGCTGAGATGATCAGGGGATTCATTCTTTTTAACAATGCATCAGATTGCTGATTCAGCCACTTGTGAAGTTATGGCTGTGTCTCCGATAGCTTTACTTGGATTTTTCAGCCTAGCGGTGATCTTCCTCACTTGCAAAATCTCATTTTAAAATTACATTAAATTTACAGTGAAAGGCTATAAAATATAAATTCAACACTTTGAATCATGAATCAGCTTCAAATATTTTGTCAGCTTTATTTTTCACTAAATAACAGCGAAGCGGGCCTCACCTGGCCGTGAAAGTGTTTGTCAGTCGATTGTTCCGTTAATTTTTGAACGTCTGAAGGTAGGGGGACTATGCCATTTTATACTATAAAAATGGCTGTGACACTTAAACAGCTCATGCATAATTTTTGTAAAACCCCTTAAATTAAACCTGAAAGCTTGCGCTTTAGTCACATACTGATTTACAAATTGATTTCCACCACGGTGTTGTACAAAGGCAAAACCGCAAAAATGGTGTCTTTGCCCCAAACATGCTGGAGGGCGCTGTTTTTGATCCCAAACTATTCATTCTCATTATAACCTCGACACAACCTTCAAGGGTAGGTTTAATAAAGTGCCTTTAGAAATGTGCAGATTTGATAACCCAATTCAGCATTATACATATTCAGAATTCCCGTATTTACACAGAGAACAGAATTGAAAAAGAGCTTTTGCATGTTGTTTGCACAGATTTTACTTTACAACACTGTTTGGGAAAAGCATCCCCAAGTTCATCACTTTTTTAAAAAAATGGGTTGTTTGGGGTTTTTTTTACATCTTTGTAGCTCAACTGCAACAGGGTCCGCTCAAGATATATAACAATGACAAAAATAGTTTGGGTTTTTTTTTTCCAGTGAAATTAAAGAGCTTTTTTTTTTTAGCTTTGAAGAAACTTGTTACATAAATGCACTCTTCTGACTGACTGACTGCATGACCTCTTGGCAGGCCCAATAATCCTCAAGCGCATTTACATTCTACGTGACTCTTTTGGACTCCATCAGATTTGATCATTCTTTGAAAATTATTTTTTTAAAAACAGGGTGTTTTAGTGTTTTTCCAGAAGTCCATTTTAGATCCATGGAAAGAGGTATTTGTGTTATTTTGTTCCTTCTCTTGTTTTTTGAGGAAACAACATGTTAAATACACCTCAGTAGCAAAATCAACGCGTCCAGTGTTAATTAATATAAACTTTAAAAATTCAGCATTAATCATAGACCTACTGTAGTTGATTACATGATGTACATGATTTTAAGTTCCCATCATGTACTTGTGTATTATTAAACAGAATTTTCTCCATTCTTCAAGGTTTTGTTTTGTATCTGAAACTACATTTTGTTTACTTGATTTTCCTCCTCAGTACAGAGTGTTGTGTTTATTTGTATTTGTAACTGATTTGTGTTACTTTCTTGCTGTTTAAACCCTTGTCTTCCTTCCTGTCGTGCCTCAACAACTTCTCCTTATTTCCATCCACCTTCCGCAACTAGATGAGATCACACTCCACCACGCATTGCTCAGTATACTCTTTCACCAGCTCCACACTCAGGATGTTGTGGCAGAATTCAGCCATGGGCTTCCAAAGTGGTGGGTCCAGGAACATCTGGCACATCACGTGACCCTTCAAGGTGGCAGTATGGCGCTGCAAGTGGTACAAGAACTGCTGTCGAGCCAGGGCGAGGTCTTTACCAAACATGTCAATGTTCAGGTAATACCTGGTTAAAAAAAAAGAAAAGAAAAAAAAGGCATCAGTTGACTGTGTGAAAACAGTTTCCTATTCTTAGAAGTAAGAATGATTCTAAATGTAATGACCATGTTATAGAAACTATCTGTACCATGTTGAAAAAACAGAATTTCTTGTGGTACTATCAAAAGATGCTATGATGTCACTGTGTAGTACACTTTCTTCAGAACTGTTTTGCCTGTCTTAACTAGCAACATCTATTTAGTCTCATCAATAAATGAAGAAGGGACATTTACCAGTCATCTCCAATGGGGACCCTGAAAGGGAAGGTACAGAGGCTGGCCACAGTAGGATTGGACAGATCATCCACCATCCAGTCAATCTCCTTCTTTAGTAGGATGGCCATGTTACCGGGCAAAAGCTTGAATGGCTGCCAGTCTTGAATGATGGTTGCATTGGGGAGGACCCCGTGCATCAGGTCAGTGTTTAAGTAGAGCTGGTGGATTGCTGTATGGTCAAGACGCACTGGAGGAGGACTGGAGCAAAAGGTGGACAAAGTGGATTCGTTGTCTCCTTCTAGACCAAATTCAGAGAGATGCAGCTTGAGGTCTTCAGCTCTAAAGCGCATCAGCAGGATTCCCTGGAGAGAGAAATGTCAACATTGTGCTTTAATTTTGCTGGTCACTAACAAGCCATTTAACATAAGGACAGATCAAAACATGCAAAAGGGATTTTAAGCTGGATTTATTTACTTTACCTGCTTGGTTATGATGCGGTACTTTTCAAAGTCCTTTGGTCCAAGCTGATCATCACGGGTCAAGCGGCTTACTTTGACCTCTGGATACCTAGATTTAACCAGCTCGGCACAAAAGCGCAGCAGAACACCTGCCACACCCTTGCCCCTTTCCTGGGGGGCAACACGGAGACCTTCCACCAGCATAGTCTCCCCATCATCGATGACACAAACAGACTCCAGAGCAATCTACCAAGCAATCAAACAAAGGATGATAATAGACAAAAAATCATGACCCATCATGCTGACACTTTTAATTTAATTTATTTAATTAAGGGGCTCTAGCATGAAGTAACTGCTAACTCCAAACTGTATGTGGTTAGTTTGGGAGGAAGTCATATCTAGTTGCAGGGTGTTTTACTCAAGCTTATAGCAGTAAGTTTGGCAGTCTTTAATAGGAGAGATAATTTACTGAATTACGCGCTCGAATCAACAAACAGTATTCAGATATATGTTTTGTTATGTTTTATATGTGTAGTAGATGTGTATGTAGAATGCACCCTGCTGAGGTTTCAGGCTGGCTGGGTCATTTCTCAGAATGGCATGAATGCCACAGGGTGATGCTTTATAGCCATTTATCTTATGAAATGAACATTTACTGCTGAGTGAACTTACCACTTTTCCATGTTTGCGTGCCAATATAACTGTGCGGTTGGTATCCTGCAGCCAGCTAGTGTATCTAGTAGGTAGATAGTCAAGGCCTCCATAGATGTCCTGGCTCATAGCCATGATTTCATCAAAGTCCTCCTCAGTTGCCACAGCAAACTGAAGGCCTGCCTGGGACAGGGCCTCTGGGAGCTGGGGCATATTCAGGCTGGTATCAATCTTCATCTTGGAAGAACTGATAAGATAAAAAAAATGGAAGAGATATTAGTGTGGCCTATATTAAATTGTATTTTGTGTTTCAGAGCAGGATGTCATTCTCACGTAATCAAAAATAATTAGTCACAGATAAGTAGTAAATCATTTTACCATTTTCTGAAAGCAGAATATAACAGACCTCAAGGTGTACGACTGGTGAATCAAGTTCACCGTTTCCATCCTTAGCAAAGGGGACAAAACATTAACCACTTTAGTATTAACCACACCAAGAGGAACACATTCATTATTCAAAGGCACTAACCAATTGGTAATGAAACATACATGAGAAGAAGAATTAAGTGCTGATCGCTTCTGCAAACTGGATTGCAGATTTTTTGCATTAGTGGAGAGGCCATGCATGTAAAATAAGAGGATCAAATTAAAAAATTTAGTTCTATCTCGGACAGCGGCCAGCAGTAGTCCTTTTTAATTAATCAAATTATTTAAGAGCACATGACACCGTTGCCAGTGCTTGTTTTCTTTCTCACAACACTGTTGGAAAGCCCCCGGTTTGGATTTGGTCTATCTTTGGTTCCACTCAAATAGGATCAGTGCTCAAATGCTTTATGGATCAGGTCTCTGATGTAAAGTAACACATTTTTAAATTCAATTCAATTTTACTTACGTTGCAAAATTTCACAAAAACGGCCACTGTAAGGTACTTTATAATGGAGAGAGAACTCCAGAAATCAGCTGAGTAAGATTTTGGTATAGATAGGGAGAAAGAGCTCCATTTGAAGAAACCTTCTGAAGAAACCTTCAGCAGAACAAAGTTCATGGAAGGGCCTGCATAGCGTCAAATAATTATAAAGTAACCTAAAGAGTGCAGATTTTGGTATGAAAGGTTTTGGCCATTGCAGCACAGAATCCAAAATGAACATGTCCTATTATGCATAGCAAAAATAATTCACCTTGAAGACAATAAAGCCTTTCTCTTCAAATTACAGCCCCACTTCAAAGACTATTGAAATATCCCTCTTTTACGACCAATGAAACATCAAGGAATGTGAAAAACAACAGTTGCGCATCATTTTGAGTGGTGATCATGAATATAGTAGACAGTAACCTTACTCCCTAACATCAGCCACCTCGGTAGACATACCATTGCATGCCAATTTGTAAAGCAATGGGTGGGAAATATAAGACTGTGGCAACAGCAAACCACAAGGCCTCAAATGCCAAAGCACAAAGGAAAAGAGAAGGATTTTGCTATATGTTCAGCTATATGTTCAGAAGTGTTAATGGGGTTTTAGAGTTTACTTGGAGCTGGAAAAGATGATTCACAGTAAAACTAAAAGAATGGAAAGTACATCTTGATGCATGCTCAATCATCCAGGTAAATAAATCCCAAAAAAGTTGATTCTGTTCATCTGGATGTAGCGTTTCCAGTGGGAGAAACATTTCGTCATTCATCCAAGTGACTTCTTCAGTCTCAGCTGACTGCAGGTTTCCCCACCCTTAACCTGCAGGTTTCCCCAACCTTAACCTGCAGTCAGTTGAGACTGAAGAAGTCACTTGGATGAGTGAGCAAAAGTTTCTCCCACTGGAAACGCTACGTCCAGATGAACAGAATCAACTGTTTTGGGAATGGAAAGTACAATAACATACTAGCAGCAGAGTAAAACCCAAGGCATAGACTGCACATATTACTCAGCATATCAAACAACTAGCAACCAGGTTCAAGAAAATGAAAAGATCTTTGCCACAGAGTTATGACCCCAACTACAGACACAGAAGTAGTGAAATCCTGTGGTTTTGAAAACTTAAAACTAGAAGAGTCCAATTCAACCACAGTTGCAGTATTGTGGCTGAATTGTGTTGTAAATGCCAGACAAGTAAAAGCAAAGGTGGCCTAAGTGGTGGAATGAGCTATTCCAGCTACTGTGTATGTGTCCTTGCATTAGCTTCATAGAGATGAATGAGAAGCCAGCAGTTATTTGACATTATCAATAGAGCCCGTAATGCTTGCTACCTTTCTCTCATTTATACAGCATATCAGTGGCTTGCATTGATTTTTACAGAAGGGCAAGCAGAGAAGATAGCTGTCCAGCATCATATTCTATAAATCATAAGTTTGTAGTGGCTGTCCTGTGTGGCATGCATTTCTGTGAAGAAGCAGTTGTTCATGAGCTCAGAAACACAGGTCTACATCTTGAAACAGCTGGTTAAACTTATTACATTCAGGCATTCTCATAAATACCAATCTGAAAGCGCTCCTGAGCCTGTACTTGGTCAACTTGCCTGTTTTATTAGACCAGACATGGTCAGAGTTGCTATCCCCTCTCCATCATCTTTACTGATGTACAAAAGACGTTTTCAGGATTCATCTTATCTGCATCACACATGTTGGCCAAGGTCTTTAGTAAGAGGAAACTCATCTGTTATGATTTTAAATCAATGAAGATCATTTACCGGCTAATGCTCTCTGTGTTTCCATATGAAGCATAGATCCTAACTGATCTCAGAGCAGTGAAAGCAGAGCCAGCAGTAGCTTGCCACGCATGCTGGTCTCTCATTAGTTTACCGTCAAAAACCTGCGATTTAACCACAATGTGCATGTGCAAGCCACCAGAAAAAAACCTGCAGCCCTCTCAGCTTGCACAGCTCCAGTCACTGTTAACGGGAGATGGACAAAACCCTCAAGACACAGAGAGCTGCAGTTTTCTATGAGATTGAAAGAAGCGCAGTTTTCAGCGACAGCAACCAACTGTGGCCACAACATGGCAGTAATGTAAAGGCTGCATGTACATATTAACTGACAGGTGAGGAGCTTTATGACAGCACTGTCTGAGATGAAAGGAGATAGATCGCTTTACTTTGGTATGTTTTAATTTATGTCTATTTTTAAACATTAGACTTTTGTACGACAGAGTATTAGGGCCACATTAAGAAAAAAAATATTATTGATCATTTTGAGAATAAAGTCAAAATTTCTAGATTAAAGTTGAAATATTATTTTGAGAAAAAAGTCAAAATGTGGAGATTATGCAGTTGTTTCAAGGCAAACTGCCACGGTTGCTATACCCTCTGAGTTAGTGAAATTGTACTTCAGAATCGGTTTTTGTAACAAGGAGGAACATAATTTCTCTTTTAGCACATAAACACAGTGTGCTGAAAAGTATAAAGACGTTGAAAAGATGGTGGCGAAAGCTACATCCGGTCAGACGGAAAAACCACACAAACCTAGTAGAGTGGATTTGTACAAAATGGAATGGCTGGCAGTAGACAGATGCAAGGTTATGGATGGTTACACCCCCGTGCAACAAAGAGGTTGTATCACAAGATGGCTGATCAATTTGTTTCACTGACTCGTGTCAACAAGTCATTTTGTAGAGTACATCAAACGTGGCAGTCTGTCTTGAAACAACAATTGTAATCTGCATGTTTCAACTTTTTTCTCAAAATAGTATTTGGATTTTTTTTTTTTTTTCAAAATAATACATTTTGAATAAATTTCGACTTTATTCTCAAAATGATCAATAATATTTTTTTTTCTTAATGTGGCCCTGGTACTCTTTCGTACCATTGTCTTGCAAATCACAAAATTCAGAAATGTACAGTTTACAAATGAAGAACAGTTTCAAACTTTGCAAAACAACCCATTGTAGACTACAACTTTTCCACAGTAAGTTTTAACCTCAACCTCAAAGTGACAAAATCACAAAAAAAGAAAAAATTACATTTGCTTCAATATCTACCATTACAAAAATAGAGATTTATTGTTAAATGTGAATACATAAGTCAAGTGATAGCTGAAGAATGCAATAGGGGCACTAAGGAGAAGCAACAACCTGTCCACATATTTCAGCGATCTGCCTAACACAAACCTGGCATTTTAAGCAGTACAGTTGTCTTCAGCTTCCACAGACCTGGCAGTACACAATTTTGTACTACTAGAAGTGCTCACACTGAACAATTGTAATTATACTGCAAAAAATGTACAAAAAAGGCCCAAGAGAATCAGATAACCTTATTTAATAAACTTAGATGAAAATTTAAAGAAAAGTAAAACATATGGATGAAATGTATAAAGACATGTAACTCTGAGGGAATACTGGAAAGTCTAGAAATGCTTAATTTGCACGTAAACAGTAAACACTGCCTGTAGTAAAACTAAAAGTTGCACCATCATTACTTTTTTGCTAAACAAACTAGGGTTCTGTTTCTGTATAACAACTGGATGACGTGTGCTTTTAACGTTTTGTGCGTTCGTTCATTTTTGAATTGAGCAGTGGTGCCGTGGTTAACACTTAAGGCTCACAGGATTAATGTTCTAGATTCAAACCCTTCTCAACTTTGTGTGCACTTTCACTTCTGCTCTGGTTTCTTCCATTAATACAAACACATTCATGTTGTTGGTGACTTTAAATTGAGGTTGATGCAAAATAAACATGTCTTTAATGGAAGGCACTGAGTACTGAGTAAGACTAGAAAATACATATCTATACATATCAACCCATTTTAAACATTGTGTGGGATAACCTTTAAAACCTAATTTATTGTTTTTGTTCACCATTATTTTGGCTGAACTGGGTTATTATAAGTCTGTTTGTGATGTGCTTAAGCACTGGAGGTGTGGCCAGTTCAGAGGGGAATTGCTGGCTTGTAGAGACTAACACAGAAATGCTAAACATGTTTCAACAATCTATTAATCGGCCATGTGAGCTGCAAGGGCATTTGCAGTGAAAACACTGTCTGGTCACAACAGATTGAAATGTACACATTGGGGACACTGGTATTTTTCCACCATGCCTTTGAAGCTGTGAGATGAGCTGTCGTGCTTAGCTGAGTCTCCTGGTCCTACCAATGAGAATGATGCTATTTTATTTTTGTGTTTCTGTCTCTCAAACACGTATTGATACACTCGTATCATTCTCTCATGTTCCTAATGGTTCAATGGCTGGCAGTGTTCTCCAGACAAAATGGAATTGGGCAACACTGACTGACCATCTAATGTGCAACTATGAAGAAATGTCACTATGCTCAATGCAGACCTAGGTCTAGTTTTTAATCATGCCCAAGCTACCCAAAGGAGCTTTACAACTGGTGGTATGAAAACACAGTGGGAAAAAAATGTAACCAAAAGATTCACAAAAACAAGGACCAGACCATGATGTGACTTTATTGGTGAGTCATGAAGAACACGCATAATTGTCAGTAAATTCAGTTCAGAGAAAGAAAAAAAAAAAACCTCGCTGTCGGAGAATTTAGGCAGTCTGCCTTTCACTCACATAGCAGTACTAGGGGTTATATTAAACATACACAACATTTGAACCAAGGTGACAATAACTTGAAACAGCTATTCCTATAATGTGAACACACTCCTTTATGCATTTATGCACCATTAATGCTGAAGAGTGAAGTGTGCACAACTGCAGCTGTACTGAGGTTTACCTACTGTATGGGAACCTCTTTGATTCCTACGTGTTATTCATTCAACACACGATTGAAAAGCTCGTATAGGCTGACACATGCACAGGTGGCAAAAACTGGAAAATGCTGAAAGCTGAAATGCCACCGAAGCACATTGCCCTCTATAAAGGTGAGGACAGCAATAGCTATCATTAACTTTTATACATTTTCTATGTTTGAACATATTCAGCTCTTTACAAGCAGAGAATAAGCCATGTGCTCAGCACACATTGTTATGCTTCTACAGTTTTTAGAATTGTGTAAAAATGCAGCCTCCTCATTGCAATCAACTGAAAAAGTACACTGGCTTAAGAAAAAGATACCTTGGTGTCTATTGTCCCTAAAAGTCAACTAATTAGCTATTGGCAATCTATCATGATTTTTAACAATGCTGACATTCTTTAACAACCTATGAGAAATGTTAGCAAGTAGCTCTCCATTCATGTGCAAAATTCAGGACACTCTGGTGATCAAAGTCAAATGACACATACATTCATTATGAACAGACCATTTTTTTTCTCTGGTGAGAAGCAAAATAAATAAATAAATAAATGAACTGGAATATGTTTCCAGCTTTCTTTTTTTTTCTTTCCACCAGTTAAACACAGAATTGTTTGGGCCATCATATTGAAAAGAACAGGTCTCTTAAGCACCCAAATAGTACAAAACTCAAAGGAACACACCATGGATTCAGTAGGTTGGTCAAGTGATGAGAACATGGACACCAAAATGATTCATGTCTCCTGGGTGCATCTGTGGCTCCAGTGCTTCATGCCAGTAGCCTCCATGTTGATGCAAAGACATTAGCATATCACTCTGTTGCATGATAGCAGGATCCTTTTCTCCCACGCAGCCCCGCCTATACATGAAACACACCATTGACACACAGGCACCAGAAAATCATTAGTTTGTAAATCTGTCAATAATCACTCTGTGCTTGTTGTGATGAAATTAAGACAACCGTGTACTGTACTCAAACTACGTCACCTACACTGGCTGGTTCTGTGCAGGATTAATTACAATTCAAGAAAATGTATAAAGTAACTACCCATTCCTATGAATCATACCTACAGTTAAACTCATATTCTTGTGTAACTGTGGAGAGCCTAGTGATCTGGTGTATTTGTAATTTGTAAATAAAAAACCTTCAGAAATATACATTTGTCAATGTGTTTTAATAAAACTTATTAACAAAGGCAATTGCATGTTGACACTGAAGTTCCTGTCGCTCAGCAGACAAGTGACTAGCATTCTGATTTTTGTGGTTTTGGGGGGACCACATAAAGAAAAAACATTCCAACGGCATAGCCAGTGACCAAGCAATCTCAAAAGGTCAATAGTGATTTCTGTAAGGTTAAACTATGAGATGTGATGATCTGAAACTTCACCATCACAAATTATATTAAATACAACATGTTTCTAAATAAAGCTAAAATGGTCAAAAAGCTTTTTAAATACTAAAGTGAGCCAAATTTAATTCCAAAATGTATCTAAAAGCCTTCTGAGGGCAGCTATACAGTTCTTTAGGATAAACGAAATACAGTCCAATAAAGATGGCTCCATACGTGGGATTATGGCTCATGGCAACTCTTGGATTTTTAAAAAAAAAATTTTTGGGACAATGAAAGAGTCTTTGTAAAAGTCTTAGTATTTTTCACTAATTATTAATTATGCTATTGGTGTATTGAAGGCATGGAAACTTTTGCTTTTTCTTACTGTGAGGCGTTTGAAAGTGTTTGGATGTTTACTAGAATTCCTGGTGATGAAAAGAAGACTTATGAACTTACCCACTAAGTAGGTAGTAAGTTGATGAAGTAGAAGTAGTCAAAAGAAAAAAAAAACCCTCTGCTAGATTTAAGAGCATGCCATGTCTATTAATTAATGTTTCATTTTTATTTAGATATTTGGTATAATAATATAATATTTTGGGTTCATTCTTTCCAGAACTGTGAGAGATTTGAAAGATAAAAAACTGTAATGCTCTTTCTGGTAAATTTTACACACACACACATATAGAAATAGATATGTGTGTGTGTGTGTGTGTGTGTGTGTGTGTGTGTGTGTGTGTGTGTGTGTTTCTTTAGAATGCTCACTGAAGGCATCCAAACGATGAATGAACACAGATGGAGTTATGTAGTAAGCAAAAAAGTGTGAAATAGCTCAGAACATGTTTTATATTTTAGATTCTTCCAAACAGCCGCCCTTTGCTTTGATTCCTGCTTTGCACACTCTTGGCGTTCTCTCGATGAGCTTCATGAGGTCGTCACCTGAAATGGTTTCCAGCAGTCTTGAAGGAGTTCCCAGAGATGCTGAGCACTTGTTGGTCCTTTTGCCTTCACTCTGCGCTCCATCTCATCCCAAACCATCTCCACTGGGTTTAGGTCAGGTGACTGTGGAGGCCAGGCCACCTTGCACAGCACCAATCACTCTCCTTCTTGGTCAAACAGCCTTCACACAGCCTGGAGGTGTGTTTGGGCTCATTGTCCTGTTGAAGAATAAATGATGGGATGGCATGTTGCTGCAGGATGCTGTGGTAGCCATGCTGGTTCAG
>VVHJ01047641.1:0-10932 GCA_015107715.1 Tylochromis polylepis | reverse complement strand
GTCAACATTCTCACCTGAGTTAACAAGACGATTACTGAAATGGTCTCAGCAGGTCCTTTAATGACAGCAATGAAATGCAGTGGAAAGGTTTTTTTGGGATTAAGTTAATTTTCATGGCAAAGAAGGACTATGCAATTCATCTGATCACTCTTCATAACATTCTGGAGTGTATGCAAATTGCTATTATAAAAACTTAAGCAGCAACTTTTCCAATTTCCAATATTTATGTGATTCTCAAAACTTTTGGCCATGACTGTATAATACATGGGATTCCTCCTGGCACTTAACCACACACACTATATTACCATGTTTATGCCGGGGGTCCTTGGGAGTTTAGTACAACATGTTTTGGGGTTTAAAAGCCACTGTGTTCAGAAAAAATGTGTGTCAGCTGTCCTGACACTCCTGACACATAAGGAATTACCAAAGGTTTTTGATTTGTGGTCCTTCTCTCCTGGATATTGAAGCCTTCCCAGTTTTGACAAATGTCCAGCTGGGATAACCATTTACTCAAGACCTTTACACCTCGCTATTACAGCCAGACAACCAAAATAATATATGAGTGAATATCTATTACAAGAGTGATGTTTAAAAAACAGTATCACACACCCAGATGCACACTAAAACTTTCTTTTCCTTCACCCAGCATTTTCCAGAGAGAGGATGAGATGGATGAGGAGGAGAAGGATAAGTGGAAAAGGCCACCATCCAGCTATGGTTCAATGAAGAGCGAGAGTGATGACATGGAGGACAACGCTGAAGAGAAGAAGGTGGTAGCAAAGCTACCTGAACCAAGGGCTCCAACGGGGACAGGGTACTTGGTCTTGAGTATTTTATCTGTTTTGAAGTTTGAGTCTGAGTTACAAAGCACTGGTGGTAGGAAGTGGATGATATGAGGTGCTACAGCTTGTTACAGCTTACTCTTGCTCATACTGGCCAGGATACAGATCAAAGATCGCGCAGATTCTCCAGAAACCCTATACACCATGACCACGCAGCAGACCAAACCGCTTGGAGCTGTTGTTATTGACACCAGGTGAAACACACACACACACACACACACACACACAAACGTATTTCTTTGTCACAGATGTGTAAAATGAAGCCAGGCATTAATACTTTAAGTGGACTTTCCTTTTATTTTCTTTCATATGTACTGTTTCAATGATGAATGTTCATATTGAACATAGGGAATTAATGGGTGATGACTAACTCTGAATTTTGAAGTCTCTGTTAGCATTTTGATGTGACCATATTTAGACCAGAGGACGCTTTGTTATCCAGCTGTACACTGTGTAGGTGCAGTACACAGTTACTGTACACTAAGTACCTAATTAGGGCAGACTGACTAACAGAAGCACAAGCCTTCTTGGGCAGATTGTACCTCATAGCAGGAAATATTATTTATCAGATCATTTTAAAAAATGCTCCAAAGGGCACCAATAGTACACATGTGGCGGAGGTGTCCAGTTCAGTGACTCTAGTTAGTATAGGTGAGGTCAGGCAGATAGCTAAAGCTTTCTTCTTCTTCTTTTTTTCATGAATAATCTCATTTTTGTCAATATACCAGTTGTTAAAATCTGTCATCTTTTAATATCAGCAAGAGATTTTCCATTGATTGAAAATTTTACCAGAAAATATGTCACACAAAATATTGAAAACTGGTGAGTTTCAAGAAGTATTTCAGTATTGAGTAAAGTTAAACCCATTCTGGACCACAGATCTCCACATTCTCTACTGTTCACTGATTTCACCGTCTCTGCATCACTGTGCAGAGCTTTGGGGCAATACTTATAAACGTTCGCTATCATCAATCTTCATATTGCAAAAAAGGGCCATAAGAATAATCCATAAAACTGGTTACAGAGATCATACAAATCCACTATTCTTAAAATCAAAAATACTCAAATTCACAGATCTGGTTCATTTTCCCACGGCACAAATTATGTATAAAGCAATAAACAACCTACTTCCTGATAATATTCTAAAACTGTTTTCCAAAAGGGAAGGGGGAATTAAATTTAAAACATCCCTGTATCCGTACAACACGAAAAAGTTTTTGCATCTCTGTGGGAACAACTCAGTGAAGAACTGAAGCAACGTCCCACCATGCCTCAGTTCAACAAGCAATTCAAAAATACGTTTTTTTCCTGAGTACAGGGAGGCAGTAGGGCTCTGATCGGGTGTTCTCAGCCACTATTTTCAGCCACTGGTTTTAGTTTTTCTTCTTCTATTCGTCTTGCCGTTGAAATACTGTTTTTCAAATGCATTTCACTTCAAAAAAACAAATGTTGTTGACAAGGATTATACAAATTACATTACATTATTATAGAGTCATTATTATTAGAAGAATGAAAGAATTATATTATTATTATAGAAATACATTACAGTTTGTTCATGTATACCAGTGTTTAATGTGTACAAAAAAATCAGGCATTGCATCAGGCAGGAGGTATCCTGTATGTTGTGTTTGCAGCAGCCTCTGACTCTAGCCCTGTGCTTCCGGTCGTCTCCCAGCTCTGTTGATCTGGAAGACTGTTATGAAGACGAAGAGGATGAGGAAGAAGATGAATGTTTCATAACTAATTCTCCAGAACCGCCTGAGCCCATTGAACCAGATGATCCGACGCCTGATGAGAACAGCCAGCCAGGCAGACTACACCCAGAACAGGATCTGCCTCATATATTTAGGGTTGGTACAAAGCTTGTCTTTCTTTTTACTGAAGCTATTGCTTGGTCTCCACACTGAAAGACATTTCCATTTTTTCTGCATTTCCAGTGTGGTGAAGATTTGTGCCACAATGATCAGTGGACTAAGGGGCCAGAAAACCCTGAAACACCTAATCAATCCATTTTAGACTTTTTAAAAAAAGTTATTTTCTGCTTGTTCTGCTGTTACTTATCAGTCTTCTGCTGGGCTTCTGGGTTTTTGAAAATAGAGATTTTGTGGTTTTCCAGAGTCTTCCCAACCAGGAATTTTTATTACCACTCAAATTTAGTTACCCAAAAAATGCCTAAGAATGAAGTCCTGCAGAGGAGGTTCCTGTAGTGGGCACACACATAAAACATTCAGGGTCCCCATCCTGCAGTGGAAAAAATCCTAATAGTCCATTTGGCAGTTGATTGAAAAATTTCAGAACAACTTCAGAGTTTGCTGTCTTGTTACAAAGTTATATTGATAAATCATGTGATGTTTATTGGTTTAATCTTAATACATGACCCCTCTGACCAAGGCAGAATGTTAAGTTGTGTTTTCATAACGTGCTCTTTATGTGTAGAATATTCAGGATGCTGTGAGCAAGCTCTCCTGGGAAGAAATGCTGAAATTTAAGTCCTGGTTTTATCAGTGGGAGTCTGTCCTGAAGCTGAACCAGATGTTCGATGGCGATATTCTTGACCTTGTAGACAGGCTCTTGGAGGTCCTCGGTAAGAAAACACAGCTATGGCACACACAGTGATGTGAAAAAGTGTTTGCACCCTTCCTGATTTCCTAATTTTTGGTATGTTTGTCACACTTAAATGTTTCAAGTCATCAAACAAATTTAAATATCAAACAAAGACAACACAAATAAACACAAAATGCACTTTCTAAATAAAGGTGTTTATTGTTAAAGGGATAAAATCCAAACCTACATGGCCCTGCGTGGAAAAGTGATTCCACCCTAACCCTAATAACTGGTTGGGTCACAATTAGGAGCAGCAACTGCAATCAAGTGTTTCCAATAACTGGCAATGAGCGTTTTACAGCACTGTGGAGGAATTTTGGATGAACTATTTGTGAATTTAGCGAGTTTAGTGGTGTAAAATTTGATGAAGTTTATTTCACAGCTGAAAGAGTCATTATTTTATTAGTGAAGTACAATGCTGTGAAAACCAGGATAGACACTTGTGTCACACAGTCATACTTTCATTGATTGCTTACCATTTTTATTTTGTTTGCAAACTCTGCTCTGCAGGCCAAGATCGTGCTCTGTCACAAACAATAACTAATCTAGAAAATATCAACAGGAAGCCAGAGGCAGAAGATCTATACAACAAGTGTAAGAGAGGTGAGTGGACATTTCGCTGCTTTCATTCAAGCACATGGGCTTTCAGTGAGGTTTCAGTACTATTAGCACTGTTTCAACAAGGGTCAAAGTGCAGCAGTTACTGTACTCAGAACTTTTTATGCCTCAAGGCAAATGACATCCAATATCTCAGGTAATAGCTCTCGGAAGCTTTAATGGGTTTACTTCAAACTTTAGAAGAAGGTCTAAATGAAAGTTAAAAAGCTTGAACTATTGCTGTGTCAGAGATGAAACCGTTTCAGTGGGCAGAGTGACTGAGACAATATAAACGTTTTTGGCCACCGCTCAAGAATTCTAACACTATTATTCATGTAAGGGCATGAAACGACATTTTATATTCCAATGATCAAAAGTCATGCCTCGGCAGTTACAAGGCATCTACTGATCCTTAAAAAGTCATCTGCTGCGAACAGCTCCAAACAGCCAGTCATCAAAAATAAAAAAGTCATTGTAGCTCGATATGCAAGTCTATTGTTCTTCCTGTCTGTCGAAGGACGATACTTGGCAATAAATGAACTATCCATTCATTGACTCACCTAAAACAGACCTTATTGACTAGTAGTTCTGTCATGGTTTGAAGCCTGGCAATGATAGATTCTGTGACGTACTTGATTTAACCCCTTCCTTCCCCTGTAGTCGATGTTTATTCTGAATTTAATGCTGGCAATCATCTCATTTTAGCTCTCAGAATTTAGACAACACACACCTGAAGAATTGAATGTTCACTGTTTTCTTTCTTTTCTGCTCTCATCTTTTCTACATGTCATTTTCTGACTTTCCTCCATATCTTTCTCCAACACCAGCGTTGATGCGTTTCCGCATGCAGCAGTTTTTATTCAGAGAACATCAAGTCATCCGCGAGGGAGTCGTTCAACCTGGAAAGCAGAATTTTCTAGACAAGGTCTTTGTGGAGCCTGAGATTTCCACCTCTGGTTGTGGAGGAATTTATCCCACCCATGATTTACGACCACCTCCATCACCTGTCCCGACCCCCAGCCCCGACACCTTTGTTGGACTGAACAATTTGATCCGACTAAAGAAGGATGACGGCACTCCGGTGAGGACAGTGCTGACCACGGGGCTCGCAGGAATTGGCATGAGTGTCTGTGTGGGAAAATTCTGCCTGGACTGGGCAGAACAGCGGGCCAATAAGGTGAGAGTTTTACAAAAGCACATTTTGAGTAGAAAAGCTTCAGTAAACCCACAGCAGTTTTCCCAGGGCTTTTTCTGGGGTCAGTTTGGGTGGGTAGTGAGTAGGGAAGTCTAAATTCTTTGAAGGAAGCATTTTCTTTGTTTTAATGTATTGCTTTGAGCCTTTATGCTTTACATTATGCTTATCCTGACCAAATGAGCGCTTCAAGCCAATCCTGATAAGATAAGAAAAACTGTTCCCATTGGACCCCTGCTGTGGATATAGAAATGACTTGGTGATAACTTCACTCCCTGGATTTCTAAGGGCCAGCAAGAGCTCACTGTCTGAACCATTTTCCAGAGGCGAACCCAATCTGGTGCACCCCGCCCTTCACACATTAAGTAAATTAGCAGTTGCTTTAGAGTTCTAAAGAAAAATATCTTGAAAACACAAAAATCCCAGATGGACCAGCTTCACTTGGTCTATTTAACTTTTATAACAATTGCAAGGTGGATGACTTTTTTTGTTTTAATAATCCATCCATCCATTCATCCACCTGAATACTGGATTTAGGGGTGTTGCTGCTTTAGCACTAATTAGCTCTTTCGATAAATGTAACACAGTGTAAATTATGGCTGTGTTTGATATTTGGAATAACACTGGTTACGCACAATATTTTGTCTACATTTTCCTTTTTATTATTTTAGATATTGTATAATGCCAACCTGAGCACTACTGTAGCACACAGCGTAGTTAATTTTAATTGCCAATATTTAGTAATTATGTGTTCCAAGTTGTAAAATGTGAGCTGCACTATAGGTGAACTGTACAACCGTTTCTGCACGCACATAATGAGTTTGTTGTTTTTCACTGGTGCCATTTTTCTGTCCATTCTTCTGCTCAGGATATACAGTTTGTCATCAAACTTTCTTTCCGAGCTTTGTGGAATCTGCAAACCAAACACCTCCCTCCTTCTCAGAAGATGTCCATCATGGAAATCATTGAATATTTTCATTCTGACTGCAAAGACGTAAAGCCTTTCCTGGAAGAGGAGGAATGTAGATTTCTCATCATAATGGACTCATTTGATCGTTACCAAAGTACTTTGGACTGGGAGGTAAACCCATCCATTCACACACACTGAGATCCATTCACATATTTTGATATCTGAAATCTAAATTATTTTGAGTTATTAACATCATTGGATCAAATCACACAATGAAAAGAAACAAACTTGGATATTTAAAGATTTAAGTGAAAATTTAAGAGAAAAAAAAAATGTCATTGTGGATGCCTCAAACTACCTAAATAATTCATACCTGAAGCAGAACACCAGCAACACCTCCTTCCAACCAGCAACGTAGGTTAGACAACAAGCTCCACGCTCATCTTAATCAAACCATGCTGTTCTTTGATGTGTAGTGTTGAATGTAACACAGGTCTTCATCTTCCTCTGGCTATGAGACAAGTGTGCAAGGACCATCCTCCAGGTGCAAAAGATCAACTGCACAAATATTCAGTAATTTTGTTCCCACGGGATAATGTCACCAGCACCATTCTACATCAGGGCTATTCTGCTTATGCTATAAGGTGTAAAAGATGATTGATATTCCCCAAAGAAGATGACGCTTCCAGTTTTTGAAGATTTTTGAAATGCCAGCAGGAAGGCAGGGAGAATCGAATTTGAATTCAAATGGAGTCTTGTTATTGTGTGCACTAGGAGACGTAAACGCATGGCGTTGTTATTGCAGTGATATCCTGACATGATATTTCTATGTCACGTAAAAAATTGATGCTGATATTAGCGCGAATGATATGATATGACACAGCTATAACAATTATGTGAAATGATGGAGATGGAGTAGAATAATTGTGATTTTTGTGTAATTGAGCACCTTCAGCCAGCAGGAATAAACTTAGCTCCTAATACAAGTCAGTGACTAAAATCTGATGCATTTCTCTGTTTTCTTTTTCATTTCTGTCTCCAGAATGCTCCAGTAATAAATGACAATGACACTCCAGCACATCCTGATGTCCTGGTTGTAAACATCATCAGAGGTACCGTGCTCCGCGGTGCCCGCCTCTGGATCCTGGGCAGACGGGCGGCTGTCTCTCAGATACCGTCTAAGTTCATAGATGCGGTCACAGAAATACAGGGCTTTGAGTATGTCAGTTGATTCTTTCTTTACTTTGAGTATCCGTATCCTTGTTTACATGACATGCTATAAACATGTGCATGTAATTTAGCAATTTCAGTATGCTTTGTGCTTAATCCATTTTCCCCCTTTGTCCGCAGTGAGGAGATGAGAGAATCCTACATGAAGAATCGCTGGCAGAGCGATACAGATCTGGGAACAAAAATCTTGTCCCATTTTAAGCGCCACCCGATACTTGTCATGACCGGTCGCCACCCGTTTTTCTGCTGGATGGTGGCCACAGTGTTTGAGCGATGCTACCGTTACCGGGACTATGGAAAGTATCCTCCCAGATTGACGCTGTTCTACGTCAACATTATGATAGTCCAGATGAATCGCAGGCTGATGTTTTACTATGACAAGAGGGAAACTGAGCTGGTAACGTGCATGTGTCTATCTTGTTTTTTATTTCCAAAGAGCTTCTGGTCCTACTGTAGACTTTTGTCATGCCTCTCTAGTTTGCTAGCTTTAGGAGAAAAAGAGCGACTTCTGTCCACAGCACATATTAAGTGAGTTTCTGGTGACTGATGTCACAGTGGATGTGTCCATCTTTTATATACTGTCTTTGTTTTTAAACTGGGCCAAGTTACACGTTTAGTATTATTTTGATGTGTGGCTTGTTTCTGAGCACCACATGGATGCTCAGCCAGACTGGCATTTGAGACTGTATTGGGGTAATCAGTGAGTGTTAATGTATGACTGTCGGGTGTATACACTGCAGTCTCAAAGCAGCAGAGTGGATGACGTTACAAGCAGTTGCCATGAAAAGAAGTGCTGTTGAAACAAATAGCCAAAAAAGCAGAAGTCCCCATTTCCAGATATGGCCCAGCTTCAAAAGAGCAATAAATCAAACACAGTATGTCAAAGTGGAAGTTAAAAATCAAATTCCAGTTTATTTCTATTAAGACCAATGAGTAGGCATTCACCCTCGAACTGAAAAGCGTATGTTCTGTGTCAGTGTTTTGATTTTAGTGTTTTCTTGTCCTCTTTGCACTCAGCAATGGTCCACTGACGATAAGAACCTGGTGGTACAGTTGGGAAAGATGGCCTTGAAGATGCTGGAGAAAAACACCAGTGTGTTCTATGAAGACGATGTGAAGGAGTACGGCCTGAAGTTGAACGAGGTGGCCGTGTTGTGTGGCATGTGCACTCAGCTCCCCGCTCCAGCGGCAGATGGGAGGACAGTGTACTCCTTTATTCACTTCACCTTCCAGGTAAACGTTTTTGGGCTTATTATTTTCAAACAAGATCTGATAGAAGTTCTCTTCAGACTTCCCTGTTACTCTGACATCAGTATGCTTTACTGTCTAAGTCACTGACATAAAGGTAGTGAAGCTAGTACAACTCAAGCTGCATTGCATCTTACACACATTCAATGATTTCCATGATGGGGGGGTGACATACACATAATTGTGAAACATTTCTATGTTGTAGAGATCTAGTTTTAAGATGCTCCACAAGAATCTTTAAAAATCCACTCTATATCTTCCTTCTTGCAGGAGTTCATGGCTGCTGTGTATGTCTTCACAATGTTTCGCACAGAGGAGAAGAACGTCTTGGACTCTGGGATCTTGCACATGCCCAAGATCTTTGCATCCAAAGAACAAACCAAATCAATCGCAGGCCTGATCCAGTGTGCTTTGGTGCGAACCTTTAACCACCCACTGGGTCACTTTGACATGTTCCTGCGCTTTCTGTGCGGCCTGCTTTCCCCAACCTGCCATGACAGTCAGCTCTGCGGGTACCTCTTCCCCCAGAACGGCCCTAAGGTGGGAGGACTGGATCAAGCACAGCGGCTGCTGGAGCAGACTATACAGAAGGCTCCACCTGAGAGGGTGGATAACCTAAAGGAGTGCCTTAGAGAGATGGTACAGCGTGATGAGTGATTCAACTCTGCATGATTTCATGAAATCTTCATATAAATGTAACGTAGAAAAGGAGAGGATTCTGTCTCAGCATAGAATTTGTCTCTCAGCAGAATGGAATGAACATTAAAGTGTTTCTTGTTTGGATTACGACATCAAAGAGTGTTGGATGATAATTTTACTGTTGTACCAGACAAAATCAGATGTTTTTATGTATTCCAGTGGAGCAAACTTGTAGTACTACGTTATATTTATCAAGTCTTACAGAGAGCACTAATAAAATTGTATTCATACAATGTATTTTACTTCATTTAGTGGCCATTTTTCAGCATCTGTTGTCATTATTTCCCTCCTTAATGCAAGGGAGCTGATATTAATTTACAGACTAGTGAAATAGAAACTAAATGCATGTCATACACTGAATAAACATCCACAAAAAGGATGAAAGGTTGTTTCATTTTTTCAGTTAATTTCAGTTTTATTAATAGAGCACCAGTTCACAACAACAAAAAACACAAGCTATGAGAGCGAGAAGGCAAAAGTTTATGACATGAAATTGCTTATAAACACACGGGGAGTGAAAAGACAGTGGCGATGGAGGTGAAGTGTGCAGTGTATTGCAGGAAGTCTCCCAGCAGCCTGAACCTATAGCAGCTTTGGGGTCACCTGTGTCAAAATGTGTCTTTTACTATGAAGGAGGCTGTAAAACTTTGTGAAAGGAGTCTGATACCAGTTGAGTTAATGAAACTCACGTCTGACTGCTGACAGTGATACTGAGGTGAGTTGCTGATTCTTCTGTCAATAAATGGCTGGTGTTGGTGAAGCTTTCTTTGCAGTGGATCTGATGTAGAGCTCATTAAACTGTATATAGTTTATGACAGCAGCTACAAAAAACCATTTGATTTTCTGGACAAGGAACAAAGGAACAGGCAGTAGCACACACACAAAGTACCACACGAGAGTCTGAGGTGAGCCAATCATTTGTTTGTGCGAACAGATAAAGCATATCTGATACAAGAAGAAAAAAACTTTTGTTTTCAGAGATGTTCAGTGATCATCTTACATGCTGCAGTTTGTGGTGTTGTTACTCTGCACTGAATTTTGTGTTATGTCATCACTGACGTACAAACCCTGAACAAATCTGCAGGATCACAAAGCATATGAGAGATAGGATTGTGGTGAAGCTTGAAACCTGGACCCTCCGTAGCCGGTTACCAAGGCTACATGAAGTACCCTCAGAAGATCTACTAGATGATGTGAATGCAGTACCATGGACGATACCTACTGCAACCATTACTGAGACTAACCAGCTGATCTACACCATGGCAGCAGTGATCAGTGAGATGCTTGGCTACAAGTTGAACAGCCACAAGGAGCAGTACCCTCCATGGAGAAGGAGGCTAGAGGCCAAGATCAAGGTAGCACGGAGGGAGGTTAGCCAACTATCAGAGCTGCAGAAAGGTACAATGAAGAAGGTGCCTAAGAAGTACAGCAAGCTGTCCACTGGACTGAAAGACAGCACAGAGGCACTAATCATGGCAGCACAGGAACAAGCTCTGAGCACAAGATCCATAGAGGCTGGGGTCTACCACACCAGGCAAGACCCCAGGTGCAGGCTGTGTAAAGATGCCCCTGAGACAATCCAGCACATAACAGCAGGGTGCAAGATGCTA
>VVHJ01047640.1:0-10382 GCA_015107715.1 Tylochromis polylepis | reverse complement strand
CAGATACAAGCGACAGAAATGGGCTTCCTCCGAAGGGTGGCTGGCGTCTCCCGTAGAGATAGGGTGAGAAGTTCAGCCATCCGGGAGGGACTCAGAGTAGAGCCGCTGCTCCACCACATCGAAAGGAGCCAGTTGAGGTGGTTCGGGCATCTGACCAGGATGCCTCCTGGGCGCCTCCTGGGTGAGGTGTTCCGGGCATGTCCCACTGGGAGGAGGCCCCGGGGCAGACCCAGGACACGCTGGAGAGATTATATATCTCAGCTGGTCTGGGAACGCCTCGGTGTTCCCCCGGACAAGCTGGAGGAGGTGGCTGGGGAGAGGGAGGTCTGGGCTTCTCTGCTTAGGCTGCTGCCCCTGTGACCCGGCCCCGGATAAGTGGAAGAAGATAGATAGATAGATGGATGGATGGATGGATGGATGGATGTCCAGTTAGTAAATCTTACTGAGCCAAGATGCTAATGAGGATTAAAAAGGTAATGGGTTTCGAGATTGATTTTTGCTTTGCTACAATATATCTGGGAAACATACCAGTTGAGATGAGTACGAAAGATAAATACCTTTTTAAAATATTACTGGTGGCAAGTAAAAAAGCAATAACTAAAAGATGGCTGGACAAGGACCCACCGACGGTTGGAGAATGGTCAGCCATAGTAAAAGATATTTGTGAAATTGAAAAGATTACCTTTTCTCTAAGACTTTGTAAAGAAAAATTTCAAAGATATTGGTCGAACTGGTTTTGGAGTATGCAAAAGGATTGTGAATAATGTGGGGAAAGGATCTTATTCATTCCCAGCTCATCCTCTTTTCATTTAACCTGATTTTTCTAGTGCTCAGCTGGTTTTATTTCCTTTTTGTGCTGAATGGACACTTGTGTAGACATACACAACAATATGTAAAAGGGTACAAATGGATGAGTATATATGCACATGTAGATATGTATGTAGGTACTTGAAGGTGTGTGTGTGTGTGTATGGATATGTACATAGATGTGGGTGTATACGCAGCACTCTGTATTTAAATGTGGAAAAGTTAAATTTTAGTAAGTTTACATAGCCCTGGGTGAACCCCCCCCCCGCCCGCCCTTTTTATTTTATTTGTTTGTTTTGTTTATCCCTCTCATCATGTCTGTGTGTGGGTTCATGATGTAATGTTCCTGTTCCTTAAAAATAAATAAAGTGGGGAAAGAAAAAACTTTGATAGAGTCATATTAACAGTTAGGAAACTTCATTTAGGACTTCTCACTCTGTCATTAGGAAGGGTGTTTTCCTTGGGACAGAGCGCTAAACTTGTTTGCCTAATTAAAGGCAAAAATATATTTTTGTCTCTTTACTGGTTTAGCTCACACTGCTGATCAAAAACTCTGATTGGATAACTTAGTGAGATGATATCACAATTATTTGCACTTTGGCTGTTTGTATTGCTGAATACGACATACAAACATAAGCAATAGTCGCTCAAGTAATACTTGGTATTCTCATTATTCTCTTAGATTATTACTTGAATAAAAGAAAAATCAGTTCTTCATGATGTTCTTTGTCTTCTGATTTGCGCAGTTTTTCAGGGCACATTTTTGTATGTTCTTTAGCAGTTATTGTCTTTTCTTAAATAAAACCATTTGAACAAACAGACTGAAATTGTGCTTAGTGTTGTTTCATCTGCAGTTGATGGTTTGACATTAAAATATTTCCTATATATAATATAATATATAAATAATGTGTTCTTGATGAAAAAGAACAATTTCAGCAAATTGTGTTATGTGATATGCTTCACTTTTGTGAGGAGACGCACGAACGAAGGTGGGGGATGAGTGGGAAGCAAGCTGGCATGAGGCATGGAGAAGCTGAAGGTGTAAGAAATAAAGGACCTAATGTATAAAGAGATGATAGAAAAACAAGTAAAAGAAGCAAGTTTTTCTTCCACACGACCGGAAAAATGTGAAAAGACAGAATGAAGGAGGTATGTTGAGGCAGTGGCAGCAATAGTAGGAGGAGGTTTCTGTGTGAGTGTTTCTGTATTCCAGACTGCGGTAAAGCCTGAAGGCTTTTTAGGCTTGGTCCCAGACACAATTATCCAAACACACTAATCAGCTGCTTCAAAATTAATCCCAGACTCCCTATCCACATTATCTAATTTGTTTGTTTTTATGAAACTAGAATAAATAAAAAATGTAAAAATACATGAAATATGTTTCTGAGAAAGCCTGAGGTCTCCTGTGCTAAACCTTACACTGGATGCAGAATACCTAATCACTCTTAGTACTGCTGCTTTGCTATTTCCCCTTGGGGGAACAAATGGAATATATTCTATATGCACAAATACAAAGAGATGCTTGATCAAGATTAATCAGTAGTGGCAGTTTGCTTGGTGATGATATACGAAAACTGCACACAAATACAGACTAGGTTCACTTACTGTACTTCACTCTACTTTTAAGGAATTTTTTGTTCCAGTCAAGGTGCCTTATTACATTTGACATTAACTCCACTTGTCAGTTAGTTGCTTTTGTTTGTTTTGAACTCATATCTTGTAGCTTGGCAGTTTCTTGTTTTAATGTTGCAGTGTTTTTGTCTTGGGGAACGCAACTATTTGTGCAAGTAAACACAGCTTCCCTCAGCACCATTCCTGCCTTTAATTTTCCTCCCTGTACTAAACGTGAGCACACAGATGGGACAGCCAATCTGGCAGCCAGCTACTCCCACACCTTGGAGCTTTTGCCAAACACTGACCAGTAATGAATCTGCGATAAGAAGCAGAGTATCTGTAGGAGCGGTTGTGTAGTTCTCTGTTATCCACTGCTGCACTGGTTCTCGACTGTTGCGTTGTGGAGTGAGCTCAGGTGTGCCTTGAGGTTTTGGTGAAATGTGAAGAAAATTGATTGTAAGAAAGCTGCCGAATGAGTGTCACACTGTCATTCATAAAACATGTTGGCTATTTGTTGTTTCATAAGTCAAATTAACAAAGAGAAACAGCCCATTTTGCTGTGTTGGGCCCTCTTTCAGCATCTTTTGTTGCACAGGTGGCTATGAAATGAACTTTTTAAAAATTTAACTAAAGCGTGGAGAGAATAGTTCTCACAGCTAGTAAATGCATCCTGCTAAGCAAACACTGAGTAGAAAATATGTCTTTCTTTGTTGATCTCAGATTTTTCAGACCACCTGATAGACATCTAATCGCTGTTGGCAACCAATAACCAATAATAGTTGTAAAAAGTACAATAGGTCTGGTGTTATATGAAAATATTTAGTTCATTGTTGACTTGCAACTGTATCAAGCTCTGTTTAACACCTCTCCATTTTTGTGGGATTATGTAAATACCTGAGTAAATAAAACAGAATTTTCTGGTGCATTTGGTGCTGGTAGAGTTTTATATACAAGTCTGTATCTTCTGAAGGTCAAATCATTAAACCCTCTTACCTGACATTACCTGGCAATTGAGTATGTGGAGGATTATATATATTTACTTTTTATTGTTAACTCCCGATTGTATTTTTAAGAAAAACCAAATGAGTTTGTAACACAATCCATAATCATTGTAACAGTGCAAGAGTTTTGTAATTGACGTTTTTACCCATTGAAGCCCATACAGTGAACACATCAAGTGTGAAAAACCACAGCACATGTGAAAGGAGTTTGTGAAAACCAAGAATTACATTTTCCTGTCCCGTTTGTTAAAGCTCAACACAAACGTCAGTCAGATTAAAAAGCAAAACTCTCTCTTATATCCCTGTTTTCCAACCTTAGCTGACACAGTGAAAAATTCCAGATAGACATAGGGGTGAGAAAGACTTTGGCTCTTGGCATTACTTGTGAAAAACAGAAGTATAGACAGAGGAGAGATGGATGAATGGAAGTAGGAGAGAGAGGGATGGAATGAGACAGGAAATGAAAGGCTTTCTCCGGTTTCACTCCCTGTGACCTCATCAGTGTGATCATGGGTTTTATGAGCTTTCCCTCTCGACGCCCACACACCACCTCACACGTGCCAGGACACACACACTCAGTCACACACACTTCAGGCCCTATATTTCATTCCCTGGCTCAAAGACAAACACACGGTACATGTGTTTTTGTCTCTTTGTCTGTTCACTTTCTCGCACTCTCTTTGTCAAGGTTTCACATAGTTAATGACACAACAAGATGTTCAAAAAGCTGAGATTCACTTAGAGGCTCTGATATACAAATACTGACAAGGAAGAAAAAATGTATGAAAGTATGAGGCACTTTAAATTAAATAAAACAAAAATAGGTTGTCTGTCTATATGTGTTAGCCCTGCGACAGACTGGCGACCTGTCCAGGGTGTACCCTGCCTCTCGCCCTAAGACAGCTGGGATAGGCTCCAGACCCCCCGCGACCCTGAAAAGGATAAGCGGTAGAGAATGGATGGATGGATGGATTAACATAGGCCACAGCATTAGCTGCGCACACTCTGCAGGCATCACTGTGAGATGTGGATTTGGCTTTTCGCATTTCATGTCACCAGCTTATGCTGGCTTATCCACTAAATTGAAAGATAAGTGGTAGTGAATGTGTAACCACCTGATTATTAGCCAGCAGTAAGTGAAATTTCTGTGGGTAGAAAACAAAGCTTAACTTCTGAATAATCTCTAAAGCACTTTTATGCTTCCTCCTTTACCCTCTTCTTTTTTCTTGGGGCCACATCTTGTGCTGATATTCATTTCCCAACCCTGTGCTCTTTAAACAACAGCTATGTCACTTAGATTTCCTAGTCTCCAACAGCCTTACCACTTATCTCCATAAAGTGGGTAATGAGTTAAGACTGTGTTTATTTTAATCAGTATTAAATCTTCTTGGAAGGTTACCAATGGACGGGGTACTGCATGCCAAAAGAAAAGTCCCGTTAGCACTGATTCCAGCCTAGGTAAATATTTTCATAGGTGCCAGGTGTTTACTTGACATTTTCCACACATATATGGAATATAGTAAATTATATTTTGATTGCCCTTCTTTTGTTTTTGCCTGACCACGGTACATAATTAGCACCTTTAAAGTAGACAACTCGAGCATAGCAAAAAATAATAATAATAACAATAATAGCGAGAATAAAGGGAGGGGCAGTTGGGAAGGAGAATTTTACATTAGACATTTCTTAAGTTTTATGAATACAGAACAATATACAGAAGCTTAACATTGAAAGAAATAAAACTGAAGATTGCTACCTTCAGAAATGTCAACATGAAGTCAGCCATCAGCTGAGTTAGGGGTACACTACAAAGGAAGTTCAACAAAGTTTGCCTTTCTTTGTGTTAGTTAGCTTGACAAAACTTAAAATCAGAGTCAGAGATAATATCGTATTACGTTTCTTTTTTTTTTTAACCCAGGCTTTCTGCTTCAGGTTCTCTGCACACTTACATAAAAAGGGACCGTTTCACTTTTCTTCAACAGAAAATAAACTGAGTGAGTGCCACCTAGTCGAGTCCTAGATATCAGCAGAGAAACAAGTGATAATGATTTCTAAAGATGATGAAAAAAATATAACAAATGCAACACTGGTGCTACATATAAGGCGAATGTGGAGAAAATCCCTAATCTTGCAAATACATGATAATCAGCAGTATTGAGTTTTATATATATATTTTTTACTGCTCTTTGCACTCTCAGTACTGCAGTTTATTTCTAACATGACAGCTGCACATTAGAGATCTTTTGATACCTTTAAACATTACATTTTACTCAACCTGCTTGTGATCTGTTTGTGTTCAGCGTAGGTTAACATGGTGATCTAGCCAGGTAAAAAGAGAGACACCTTTGTGACATCCCAGATAGCTGATTCTCTTCATCAGGACAGTGTTTCCAGTGGGGAATATGTTTCGTCACTCATCTAAGTCACTTCTTGAGTTTACCTTTCTGACAGTGAAAGCTCTGACCTAAGACTTAGTTTCCCAACCCATTCATCTCTATTCATATTAAACCCCTCAACAGGGTATTTCATTATGAACATTACTTTCATGTTGTTTTGATTCAGATATAATACAGTGATTTTTATTTTTGTCATCATTCATTGGTCCAGTAAGCAGTTTTGCTGTTAGCTAGCTTGTTTTGTTGTTCTTCTTCATTACTCTTTTGTTCAGTTATTTAGACAGACCTTAAAATAATTCGGATTTATGTATTTATTTATTTTGAGCTAACAGACCAATGAAGTCGTATGCTTTAGCTCTGAGCTCCAATCAGGTTTCACGCGTATTTCTGCTGCTTCAGCCTTCTTCCCAAATTTGAATCGTCATAGATCCAGCTGGAAAAGATGTCAGCGACCTTAAAGCCATTCTCTAGGCTTTAGTCTGGCTCCAGTTCAAACCTCAGTTCAAATGCTTTAGATTGGTTGCATGAATCATGTCCAATCAACTGGCACCAGCAAACCTACAGGTTTAAAATGGTTAAATAATATTAGGAATTTGAACTGCTTTTTATTCTTTTTTTACATAAAAATACAGGCATAACTAATTCTGAAGCTGTTTAAACAGCATTTAAACAGGTCTTTTCTTGCTAGATAGAAATGGGCACATTCCACATAAAAAGAAGTCCCATTTAACATTTTTAGCATTTCAGCTAATTGAGTTAATATGCTTATGTGTTTATGGATGTATAGAAGTTAGTTGCAAAAGTGCACCTTATATGCACCTTATATGCTGAACTTTCACCACACACAAACATACACTTTGGTGAATAGTTAGGTAAACACAGATACAGCTCCATATACATGGCTTCCTCCAGAGTAGCACAGTAAGGGATAACAAGGCCTCTTCCTGTTCCCGGGTCATGACCATGGTTAGTGCTTAAAGTGATTGACAGCTGAATGTTTGGGTTAGGCTGCCATCTCTGGGGATTTACCAAAGGCAAAGCCTCAAGTGTAGGACACAGGCAAGACATCACTCATATAGAGACCTATAGTGTCAAAGCATGTGCATTCACACAAACACATACAGACAGACAGACTGTCTAGGCATACCCAATCCCTCCTCCACATATGACACACAAACACATATACTGAGAGTGTATGAGTATATCTCACTGACATATCTTATGTTCATCCCACTGGGAACCCAGTCTGAGACCAGGGGGAGGAAGGAAGTGGGAGCTTAGAGGGAATTCATTTACACTTAAGGTGCAGCATGTAATGTCACTGACAACTTACGATGATTCTCCTTTAAAAAAAAAAAAAAAATCTGAAGTGAGATGGATAAATCATTAATTATTTTAATTAGCATCATGTACTGTTGTATCCACCAGTCTCTGTGATTATATGATTTTATACATTGGATTGTGTGTTGGCTCATCTAAGGCACAGCTCTTCAGGACAAAAACATGAGATCTAATGACCTAACTCAGCTCTTGGTGACCAAGCTAACGCCATAGTTTTTGTTGTTGTTGTTGTTGTTGTTTTTTAAATAGGAACTTTGATGTCCAAGAAAATTAATAGTAAACTAATGGATACTAATGTCTCATTCTGTTCTGGACTGTGGGCAACTTTCACTGGAGAATCTGCAAAATCAATGGTTAGTCACGGGAAAAAAACTAATGTAGATTTTCTGCTGGCGCTTTTTAACAGTTTCAGTGAAATTTCACAAAAGTGTTATGGGAGTTTAATTTATGGAAATCAGTCCGTAACACTAAAATGAATCCTTGAAACTGTCTTAAACAAATAAAGAACAAAAGCAATATGGTTGTGTCGTAATCATTAGCACTTCAGATCACGCTCCACCACAGCGCAGCTGCTACTGTATTAAGAACCATCTCCTGTCCTGTGTGAGCCCCTTAAGGCACACACAGGGCTAGCTAGATTTGGCAGTTGTTTGTTTAGCTGTGTGTTACAGCAAGCCATTAATACCAAGACCTAATAGTGCTGTCAGTAGCATTACCACACATGGGAGCAATTTCCTTGACACAGATTACACAAGGATATAGGCTCCTAAAGTAGTGCTTCCTGGACATGGATTTAACCTGGAGTTATAATCTTAGGGGTGTGGTGCACCTTTCACGGAACATGGATAAACCTTGCAATATATTTTAAATAAAGTTCTAAAAATTAAGTATTTTAGGAATTCACTGAAGTTCCAGTTACATTTAATTCTACAGAAAATCAGCTGCAAGAGAGGAAGTAAATGATCACAATAAGTATATTGCAATCAAAGATGACAGTGCTATCCATACCAAAGAAACTGAAAGTGGACTTTACTTATTTCGCACCTTTCTACTGAATTTGGGCACTGAAAGTGCTTTCTACTGCAAGTCTCATTCACTGAATATTGTACCTATACCAAAGCACTTTTATGTAATATTCACATGTACACTTACACTCTGTTGGATACATCAAGGGCAACTTGAGGTTCTGTATCTTGCCAAAGGATACTTGACATATAGACAGGAGGAGCCGGGCATCGATCCACCGTCCTTCTGATTTTTTAGGCAACCCGCGCTAGCACCTGAGCCCCCAAAATGAAGTCATGAAGAATTAAAGAAACCAAGTTCTTTCACAGATATAGTAGTGCAGCAGAATATCTTTGCTAGCTCAGCAAGTTACAGGTAGCCTAGCAATTAATCTTGTCTTCATTTTTTTTAAATAGCAAATTGTATATTTTGGCACAGTTCTGGATTAAAGGGTCACCCTGCTGTAGCCATGTGTAACACGGACAGTTTTTCTTTTAGTATGATTATTTTTTGGTATGATTATTTCATCATTGATTTTTTTTTTTAATCCTCATCTGCACAGGCACTGTGAAATGAGCCCCTTTCATGAAGTTTACTGCTTAACAGCTGCAAAATCATCCCCTCCGCATTGTTGCACGGCACAAAGTGCTCTTATTTGTGAGGCTTAAAATACACCAACGGGAGATGTATTGATTTGTATCTGGTGAACAATGGCTGTGCTCACAGCAGCTAGACTTCATAGCGCATTCTGTGAACCCCCAGAAATGTTTAGAAAAAAGGAATTCAAAACAGTGGGTGCCACTTTTTTAAACTCCAAAAAGCTAATTTTTCTCAGATGTGCTGTAAAAGGTAAATAATTGGTTCTTACAGTGCATGTATTGTTGCAGCCTGTAGATGTCTCATATACCGTATACAAGACCTTATTTGCATCCACATTTGAGGACATATTAGGTTTTGCAGATAGTTTTAGTCATACGCCAGTTGCACCATTTCAGCTGTTAGCTAATACGGATACATTCATAAATCCCCAACAATTGAGTAATGAAATTAAATGCTTTTTATTTGATCTTCTGTCTTGCATTTGTTAAATATGAACCAAAGAGTAGATTAGCATTTTTAAGTAGAAGTTTTCATTTCAATCCATTAACATATTTATGGTATATCAGCATTTAAACAAATTCTAATAAATTTTTTTTTCATTTTTTCAGAAAGTAAGTAATGCAGCATCCACTCAGACAGAAAAAAAGGACTATCAGCAAAAGCATACTCCATGAAGTTTTTCTTTTTTTCCACTGTTTGCTTCTGAGAATATTTCCAGTTGTTTTAGTTTATTTTGCCCCATTTTGGTTCATGTGTAATGGTGGAGAAACACTGAACAATTTATTTTTCCTCAGGAGAAAAATTGCATTGTTGGATAAACTCAGAGAGAAGGCCTACAAAATGGATTTTTTTTAAAGTTTTTTTTTTCAAATAAATAATGAAATGTATACCTTTTCAATCACCAAAGAAGAATGACAGAAGATTGCTTTCATCTCAGATTGCTTTTGGCAAACAAAATCACTTGCCTGTCATTTTATTGAGAAATAACTTGATTTCTACGACATTATACCATTGTAAACAAGGGAAACTTTTTCGGTCTAGCTGCTTTTGATTGACTCAAAATCCATCACCTCTTCAAAAAAACCCACTTGACATATATATTATATATCTATATCTATGTAGAGAGAGAGCTGTAGATGTATATCATACAGTCAAAATCAAAAGTTTAAGACCACTTGAAAAATGGCAAAAAATCATATTTTGCATGGTTGGATCTTAACAAGGTTCCGAGTAGAGCTTCAACATGCAACAAGAAGAAATGGGTGTGAGACAAAACATTTTTTTTGAGAATGCAATTTATTGAAAACGACGCTTAAACTGAAACAGGCTGATTAAAAGTTTAGGACTACACCTCCAAAAAAACCCATAAACTCCCCCAAAACAGAAATCAAAGTTTCAAACACGAACTCAGTAATGAGTAGCTCCACCGTTATTGTTGATCACTTCAAAAATTTGTTGCGGCATACTTGAGGCAAGCGTTTCCATGAAGTGAGTGGGAACATGTCTCCAAGTGGTGAAAACAGCCACATGAAGGGGATCTACTGTCTGGAACTGTTGTCCATTTTTGTAAACCTCCCTTGCCATCCATCCCCAAAGGTTCTCAATTGGATTTAGATCA
>VVHJ01047637.1:0-20532 GCA_015107715.1 Tylochromis polylepis | reverse complement strand
AAAAAAAAGCACACTCCAGCATGCTCCAGGCCTGAGGATGGGATCAAAGGAGGAAGATAAGGGCAGTAGTAAAAGTTCTTAGTGGGAGAAAATTTGTAAAAAGATGGAAACTAATGTTTAAAAGTATGAAAAGTTCTGTGAAAATCCCCCAAACAAATGTTCCGTTAGTGCTGTGTAGCCATGGTTCAGCTAAAACTGTCCCTTAGACGAGGCATTGGGCTGTTTCACTTTATTTCGGCAAAGTGACAGGGTCTTTTGCATTTCTGAGAGCAGCATCAGATTGTCAGTGCAGTAATAGAGGATTTGGAGAATCCTCAGTTCGTTTGCATTTTACGGTCCTTCCATTAATCCTTGTCTCCGCTTTTAAAGTCCGTGTTGAGATGAAGAAATGATGGCATATGACATAACACAACAGTGTGAGGGAGCATCCTCCTTCCCTCACTTGGTCAGCTTCACAATCAGATTCTCTGGACGTGTGCTGCACATGATAAACACACATCTGTGCAATATTTACAGAATTTGCTCCATTCTGCCTGCCGCCTCACCTACCTCTCTTCATTCCTTTCTCCTGACTGATGGTAGGGGTTTGCGGATGAGATTCCTGTAGTCACGTAGTCCTGGGATTGGGCAGGTCAAAGACAATGGGCGGGTTCATGGGAAGGAAGTTCACGGTGCAGGCTGAGGCATTGATGAATGTCGTTGTGCCATCTGTCATCATGCCATAACCTGTGGAGTTTTAAAAATGTCAGTGTCAATTTTATTTCTATAGGACACTGGAAAGCAAGGTTGACCAAAATGCTTTGCAAGTTAGTTAACAAACAAAAGAAAATCATAGATCAATACAATAAATACAATAAAATAAGATGCAAAAAACAAATAATATAATGTGACCCAAAAAAAGTTACAGGTTATTCCAGAGTCTAGGGGCTACAATTGTGAAAGCCTGATTCCCTCTATGCTTAAATTGAGACCTCGGCTGTAGTAAGAGGATCTGGCTATATGATCTCAGTACTAGTTTGGGGTTATATAACTCCCTGAAAAGCCTTCAGAAAATCCAAAATGCTGCAGCAAGAGTCCTGACAGGGACTAGAAAGAGAGAGCATATTTCTCCTATATTGGCTTCCCTTCACTGGCTCCCTGTTAAATCCAGAATTGAATTCAAAATCCTGCTCCTCACATACAAGGTCTTGAATAATCAGGCCCCATCTTATCTTAATGACCTTGTAGTACCATATCACCCCATTAGAGCACTTCGCTCTCGCACTGCAGGCTTACTTGCTGTTCCTAGAGTATTTAAAAGTAGAATGGGAGGCAGAGCCTTCAGTTTTCAGGCCCCTCTTCTGTGGAACCAGCTTCCAGTTTGGATTCGGGAGACAGACACTCTCTCTACTTTTAAGATCAGGCTTAAAACTTTCCTCTTTGCTAAAGCATATAGTTAGGGCTGGATCAGGTGACCCTGAATTCCCCCTTAGTTATGCTGCAATAGGTTTAGGCTGCTGGGGGATTCCCATGATGCATTGAGCATTTCTTCTTCAGTCACCTTTCTCGCTCACTATGTGTTAATAGACATCTCCGAATCATTGAATCATTACTTATTAAGAGAAACATAAAAAGATTTCAGTAACTGTCCTGAAATCTCTGGCTCTGTTCCACAGCACGTCTTTGTCCGGTTTTCCTTCTCTCACCCCAACCGGTCCCAGCAGATGGCCGCCCCTCCCTAAGCCTGGTTCTGCCAGAAGTTTCTTCCTGTTAAAAGGGAGTTTTTCCTTCCCACTGCTGCCAAAGTGCTCGGTCATAGGGGGTCATATGATTGATGGGTTTTTCTTTGTATGTATTATTGTAGGGTCTGCCTTACAAAATAAAGCGCCTTGAGGCGACTGTTGTTGTGATTTGGCGCTGTATAAATAAAATTGAATTGAATTGAATTATAAGTTGAGCAGCTCGCTGGGCGTCATACCATTTAAAACTTTAAAAGTAAGTAAAATAATCCTAAAATAAATATGAAAGCGGACAGGAAGCCAGTTTAAATTCAATAAAACTGGAGTGATGTGATTATACCTTCTAATACCTGTTACCTGTTGCCTGCAAGCAATGGAGAGTGTTATAGACCCAAATAGAGAGAACAGCAGTATTCCAGTCTACTAATGAAAAAGTTTTTCAAGGTCTGCTGGAGGAAGATAAGATTTTGCTTTGCTTTGCTTTCACGTAACTGAAGAAAAACAGGTCTTCACAACTGTAGACACTAAAAACCAAGATTCCTAACAGTAAGGGAATAATGATAAGCAAGGGGACCAAGGGTATCAGTTAACTTATCCAAAAGGGTATGTACAGCTTCCAAATACAATAGTTTCCGTCTTGCTTTCATTTAGGTTTAGAAAATTGTGTTAACCAGTCTTTGACTTCATGTTGACAGTTAAACAGAGGCTGCAGGGGGACAGAGACATCCAGTTTCATATGGATGGAAATTTGGATGTCATCAGCATAACAGTGAATATCATATTAACAGTGAATATTCTATTTCCTGAAAATTGACCCCAAAGGCATCATATTTAGTGAGAACAGAGCAGGACCCAAATGGACCACTGTGTGTACCACAACCTCATGACAATTCAGAACTGGTTTTAGTTATTAATTTGGTTATTAATCAGACCTCCAAATTTATAGTTTAGTGTAAATTTATGACACTGATTAATCTTGTCTAGATTTGTCATTAATTTTTATGGTTTAAATTGTTAATAAAAATCTGAATGGCTAATTATTTAACATAAGATAACAGACATAACGACTATTCATTTACTGACTTTACAAGTTTGATAAAATATACCAGGAACCTTGGTTTTGGTGATGCCAGTATACCACATTGTAATATATTAGCCATAATTATTCCCTATAACAGGAAAACAAAACTGTGGGAAAAAAGGAAAAAATAAGAATTTAAATCAGTGACTCAAAAAATACTGGTATAAACATATGTTCCTTTCACATTTTGCAAAACAGAAAAATGGGACTACCTTAACTATTGTATAAAAAAACAAAGATCCAGACATTTGGGGCGGAGCCTTTCTTCTTTTTCACTTGTACAAAATTGACTCTTTAGCCCAAATGGAAGAGACTTACAAATGTTGTAAATATACTCAAGAAAATAAAAAAAGATGAAAAAAGTCTAACAGTCTGACAGTGTACCACAGGAAGAATAGTTATTGTATTGCAATTGCAGTGGTTCAAGGGACAAATAAGAAATACTGCTGATCTAAACTGAAGAAACAGCAGCAAAGAAGCATCAGCTGCAAAATTGGAAGCTAGGAAGGCTTGTGTGTTCTGAAATTCTGAGATTCTAGTTTGTGAAAATATATGCATGAGAGTGTGACACTAACACCACTACAGTTTAAAAAATGTCTGCTTCAAAAGTGCATGCCTTCCAAATGGCAGACATAAAAGTGTTACAATTTTTCAAGCATAAGTTAACTGCCATCTCTTAAAAAGCACTACAATTTAACTTTGTACCATCAGTGATTTTTTAAAGTGTATGTGTCATTTTCACCATCTCTTGGAACATTGCTTTGCATTTCTGTGCTGCTCCTTTCACATTTGGAATACATGAATACAAAACATGCTGAGGATAATTTCTGCCTCTCTGAATCTCTCTCTCTGTGAGGCCGCACATTAATGAAGAGCACTGCTTTCAACCCATTTCTCCTCTTATAAAATCTGATCTAGTTTCTAATCTGGTTCTCTCTGATGGGGGACTAGTGCTCCAGGGGTTCAGTGCTGACCTGATAACCCTAAAAAAAAAAAAAGCAGCCCTCAACGCTGGCAGTCGGCCTCTTTGGCCCTGCTGGCCTGTATGAAATGCTGATAGGGATGTGGCAGCTCAGCTATTCTCTATACTTAATTCATTTTCTTCAGGAAAGCAATGTTTTTTTTAAAAACAGAATTGTTTTGCGTAAGTTTAATCAGACCAGTCAGTTTAAAGTAGATGGATTTTCATAGATTTGTGCTACCTTTATATGTTAATATGTGATTAGGTGAAATAAAATAAAATAACTGTTGAAGTCAATAAGACTTATGGAGCCACTGGTAAAACAGTTGCTCGGCAACATTAGCTGCTTAATAAAAAAAGCCCTGTACTAATTAGTGTACCTCTTTTTCCCTAAGCAGAAATTCACCACATTGTGTGTTCACATGTGTCAGAAGTCTGATTTGAGTCATTTCATTTGAATTTTATTGATTTAGCACCAAATCACAACAGTCACCTCGAAGCACTTTATACTGTAGGCTAAAGACCTATATAGAACAAAAACAACAGTAGTTTTCTTTCTGCTGTGGGAATGTTCAGGCAGAATCAACTTGTAAATGTAATTTATAAATTTACCTAGGTATTAGCATTATTTATTAAAATTCTATTTTCAAGTCTAATAATTAAAGGTAACATTATCAGTGGAAATATATTTAAACATATTTGTGTATAAAATTAAATTCTAAATTATTCTAAATAATTCTACTATGATTGTACTCTACAATCATAGTAAAGTAATGTTGCAGCCCCACATGTTACATGATGTCACAAAAAAAGTTGTTTCAGCTGTTTCTTAAAGGGTGCTTACTAAAAAGCTACTTTTTTTTGATTAGTTAGCTTCTGGAAGCCTACTGAAGGGCAAAACTAAGTGCTTATAAGCTGTTTGGTCTGCAATTTGTGACCAGCCTGTGCTGATATAAAGAATATAACAACATAAGGTAGAGAGGTGACATCGGCTCAATGTAATTAAAAAAAAAAAAAAAAAATCTAACATTCAGAGTCCTCTCAGATCTGATTTTTGGCTCAAAGTGATTAATTGTATATTTTATATTACCTTTAAATTATTAAATACACATTATATTTTAAAAATCAACATCCATTTAATTGTAGCTTTCATAATTGCATTAAACATAAAGTCTATGACAGCAGTATAATAAGTTGTACCTTCATGAATATGGCCGAAAACATGTAATTTAGGCTGAACTCTCCTCTGGACTGTGTTGAGCAGCTCCATGCACCCGACACGCTGCATCTTCTTGGGAACCCAGTCCAGAAAACCTGCATACAGAGACATGCAAATCAGACACACCTAACACCATACACTGCAATGCTCACAAAGCTTATGAAGGTTTGTGGATAAAAAAAAACAACAACTTTCTGTAAAAGTAATGTAGTTTTTTATTTTTTTTTTTACTTACCTTAAAAATGCTTTTTTTTTTTTTTTTTAAATTTTTTTTTTTTTTTTTTTTTTACTTACCTTAAAAATCTTTTTTTTTTTTTTTTAAATTTGGCTTAGTTTCAGTTAGTTTCAAAAGTAAATAATGCCCATTTCTATCCATTACCTATATGCAAGAGCTGGTGTGTCTGAACACTTGCCAATAAAAATCACACCAATTTCTTTTTTTCTGGAGGTTTATCCAACATGATGATGGCCCTGTGTGAGCACTGAACAACACATCTGCCTGACTAATGCTTTGCATGGGAACGCAGTCACAGCGGGTGTGATTGTGACAGCAAATTGGCTTTTTTTTTAAAGATTCAGTGCAGTTGTAGACAGGCAATAAAAAATAAATTAAAAAAATCTTGGTTTTATTGCAATTAGTTGCAATTAGTTAATTTGTGGAATTAACTAATTGCAATAAAAAAACAAAAGAAATGGAAAAAGAAATGGAAAGAAAACAGGCAAAGGAAATCACTTTACAAATATGTGTGCAGTTAAACTATCAGAAAGATATTGGAAATGGCATTTTCTGGTTTAATTATGTAGTTCACTACTCCTTAACATTGGAAACTCATTCAATACTCGTATCCTTGCCTTTCCACAGCAATGATCCTTTCTGGATCATTTCACTAATTCATTTAATGTGAGCTTGGTGATGCTGAGTTAATTGTTTCATATTTTCAAAAAAATGTATCTTTATTTCAAAACATAAATGTTATGAATGCCATATTATAAAATTTGATACACACATATATGAGAAAGAAGCTCTTCTTTTCAGGCTGCTTGTCTAATGGCAAACTACATTACGCAGCACTGAAAAAAAAAGTCTCTTAAAAAGCAGCCACAGAAAATAAAGATCAATCAAAGCCACACACAGATGCATACTTCACAGTATGTGTGACAAGGATAAAGCATGGAGTGTATATGATTTAGTGTCTGCTCCGTGAGGACGGATGCTGCTGATGCTGAGTCAATAAAAGCATCAAGTCAGAGGAATAAAATGACTGAGGACTGCGTGCCTCCATCTTCCCTGCTGTCTGTCGCTCTGCTCAGACAAGAATTACAAACACAAAGGAAACAGAAAAGAGAAATGAACAAAACAAAAAAAGGGAAAAACAATGACGGCTAAAGGCTACAGCATCCTCAGTACAGGAAAAGAAAAGATCTATTAAATAACTAATACAAATGGTTATTATGATCAGTGAATTCATATTTTATGAGTAAAATCATATAAAAATGGTTAAACAGTGATAATGCTACCAAATTTCAATTCTTATCTGGCTTAATGAACAGCCCAAAATGTAAAATTGTCTGACCAGAGTTAAGATTCATGACCAGGGTTTACAAAATGTAAATATGTTTTATTCGATATGACCTGAAATGGGAGTCTATTAACTCATCAGGGAACAAGGTTTAACCAACATGAGCAACTTCTTATTAGTTCTTTGAAAATATCTTCAAGCCATAGGCTCACGTTGTATAGTATATAGTACAGTTTTTCTGCTGTGTGTGTGTGTGTGTGTGTGTGTGTGTTCACAGCTTCTTCACTTCCAACTGTAAGTGGAACAGAAATCGATAGACACACATGGAGCAATCATGCAGTGACAACAACGTCATAGAAATCTGTAAGTATAAATAAAGTTTCCCAATAAGTGTCTAAAAAACCAGTAAGCGGTTTGTATAGTCTAGTTTGAACAGGTTGTACCCAGCAGTTCCTCTTATCTGCAGAGACTGCAGTCTCTCTCTCTGTTCAGGACTTCTTGATTTTACATATTAAGGTTTTTCTCTCCTGCTTCCCAACACGCTCACTGTTGCAGTGCGTCTCCCAGCATGCGGCAGGAGAATCTGTGAGTGAGTCGTGTGACATGCAAATGGTAAGAGAGCGCCTAATCACGAGGCTGAGGATGAATCAGGGAGACATTTGTATAGTAATATATTAAATGAAACAAAGGTACACAGTTTAATCAAAGCCATTTAAAGCCACGAAGGGACTATTTTCATGGGAAAAAAACAGTAAAAAAGAAAAGAAACAAACACACAAAAAACAAAATTTCCACGAACATATAACTTTTTGGGGGATTTTATCTGTGCCTGCAGTGAGACTTGAATTATCAAGTTGAAACAGCACACAGTTTTCGGGGTGTAGTTGGGGTGCTGTAGCTCAAGAGGTAGAGCAGGTTATCTACTGACTGGAAGGCTAGTGGCTTGATTCCTGGCTCCCCCCAATCTGCATGCCAAGCATCCTTGGGCAAGATACTAACCCCAAGTTGCTTTCTCTGATGCATCTGTCGGAGTATGAATGTTTCAGAGGCTGTATGTGTTATTGTAGGGTCTACCTTACAATATAAAGCACCTTGAGTCGACTGTTGTTGTGATTTGGCGCTGTATAAATAAAATTGAATTGATTGCATCATTAATGTCAAGTTTTAAGAATCTAAGGGTCTGAAGTCGTTGAGGGTAGCAATTTTTTTTTTTTGCTGCAATGGTAAAATCTTCAGGCAAACAAATTTAAATGTCCTAGTTTTTTTTATTGATTAAGGTCCAGCTTGAAATTATGTTTTGGGGCTCCAGGCCACTCAGTGCCATAGATTTAATTGTATAATGGGAGGACTTTTCCCAGCAATGAAAGCCCTGATGCTACATCAGAGGTGCTCCTGATCTGTTTGCTTTTAAGACAAAGAGAAAGGAAGACAGCCTTTATACATTTTTATTTTCCCTACCAGCCTGCTCAAAGCAGAATTAATGGACCCGCTTGTGCTCAGTACAGAAATAACGACATCCGTGTTCTAAGCTGGCAGTGAATCAGTCATGGTTGTGATACAGACCAACTTCTTTACCCTCTAAATCTATCTACCTGTAAAACACTGTAATCCACACACATTTAGGATCAGTTTAGGTATAAAATGCCTTAAAAGTATATTTTTTACAAGCCTTGGGAGATGGTGGAAGTAAAGTGAGAAGTTACGAGGGCTTTTTGTGTCTCAGGGTATTTCACTCTAATGTGCTCCTTGTTTCGAAGCAGCTGCTGCTTTGGGCATTGAGCCTGTTTTCCTCTTTTTGTCTCACTTTCTCCCTTGTTCTCTCTGCTGTTAACTTCTTCCTCACAGCCAGATAAAGGGGCCATATTTTTCCTCTCTAGCTGCCGATCTGCAGCTTTATCGCGCCTCATAAAAGACGTTCGCTTTTGCCGCAGTGCGAAATTATGTCTTGCTCCTGCTCCTTTTTGCTTCACCTTCTTGTCTGTCATGTTTTACTTCATCTTATTAAAAACATTTTGAAAATATTGTAGCGTCTGCATTTGTGCTCCTTTCCCTTTTTCCATACTACTTTTTTTTCATGTCATTCCATCCAAGTCTTGCTCCGAGTATGTGTGTTTGTGTGTGTGTGTGTGTCATGCATTAGTAGCCTGCTGTAGCTGCTCCATATGCCTGTGGCTTACGAGCAGATAGCTGGAGACACTTGGCTAAGCTGAATGGAAAATAAATGGCCGTGTTCGCAGCCGAGACGCAGACAAGGAAATCAATCACACACACTCATCTGAACACCACAGCTGCAGCAGGAGATGAGGTGTGAAAGTGTGTGTACAGGAGTGAGAGTCAGAGAGAGAAAGGAGTGTGTGTTTAGCCATATTTGTGATGCTTGCATAGGATGTCAGTCAGCTTGTGAGCTAGCATCTGTGTTTATTCAGACTGCTGCAACACTGGTGTGTAAGAGGATGAAAACAAGTGGGTATGAGCTGAAAAGTGATTACTAAGAAGGCTAATGATCTCCTGTACAGGTAAAGTGTGCTTTCAGGCAGCGCAAGATGAGCTGACTGATCTGTGTGAGTCATCGCTTTGATTACTTTCACCTTTTATGCATCCACTCAATCCAACAATGATTCATCAGGCCTTTTCCACTGCTCTCTTTCATTTGAAAGGTAAATGAATTTTACATTTTCCAATTTTACATTTACAGAGCATACTCAAGCTGTGTGTGTGTGCGTGTCTATAAAAGCTGTGGATAAATGTCTGCATATACAGAGCACATTTGTATGGTTTTCTGTAGTGTCCACAAGGACCACTGGGGTCAAATTTCACATGTCAGGCATATGACACACACTTTTAATTTTATTGCCATGTGTTCACACTGCTCACACAAAACCTCAAAGCCAGTCCTTTATGAAGAAAAAAGGAAAAACAGCACAGTTAGGCTGTTGGCTTTTTTAAATCTCAACACCAGACTTGTTCCACATTTCAGCATCAAAACTGGTCCACAAACACCATGAAAAACAAAATACACTGTATGAGTTTGATTTGGTGGGGATAGGTTAATTGGAAACTCTAAATTACCCATAGGTATGAGTGCAGGTGCGAATGTGAGTGCGAATGGTTGTCTGTCTGTATGTGTTAGCCCTGCAACAGACTGGCGACCTGTCCAGGGTGTACCCTGCCTAAGATAGCTGGGATAGGCTCCAGCCCTGAAAAGGATAAGCGGTAGAGAATGGATGGATGGAGTTTGATTTGTCAGAGACACACAGTCCTTTCTGTAATGTTATAGTCACGTTATGAAAATAGTGGCTGCAGACTGCAGCACGCCCAAAATAACTGTGACAGTGTGCAATGAACTTTGAAATGTCTGCTTCAATTGCTCTGTGACCACTTACAGTCAGCTGAGGTCTGACAAAAGAGCAATGAGACTGAGTCAACCAGTTTGTCAAGTTGGTTTCCACAACTACTTGCAATCAGTTGCTCAATGCAAAACAAACGAACAAAGAAAAAAACCCCCACAAAAACAACTCAATGCAATAAAGGGCAACCACTGCCCTATTTTTATTGTGATAGAGCTGAATGAGCCATAAGAGTTTAATAAATAGCCTGATTTGTCAAAATGTCAACAGAAGCTAACGTTTTGTTTGCTGCTTTTAACTGCTAGATTTATTTAATACATAGCTTCATAGAATCCATACATACGTGTGTCTCCAAACCAACGTAATTCTGGTGGCTTTTTAAAAAATGTTTTCAGAAATTTCAGCTTCATGACACACAGAGAAGATCTTTTGGGATGGAATGGTAAATCACAATTAATTTTCTACCAAAAATAAAGTTTAGCTATAGCACATAGTCGTCAGAAGCCCTGAACTTTCTTATTAGTTTCTTTTTCTTTTTTTGGCATCAATTTAAAAATGTAGTTACGGTGTCATTATTCTGTGTATAGATCTTTACCATAACTATTGTGACCTCTAATATTTTTTGAAATTATTGGGTAATAGCTAATATAGTAAATAATTTCTAAATAATTTGTTATCAATAATAATAGAAGGTTTGTAAGTGTGAGTGATCTGGAGCTTAACAGAATAATCTCAGAAAGTGGGATGGGCAGGTTAGGGTAAATGGTGATAAGCAGTTAAGAAAATGGAGGGCTGAGAGAAAGCTGCTCCTTACTGCCACTCCATATCTACAAATCTATAACCAATGCAGTACAAACACAAATCACTTTTTATTTAGACCTCACATGGGCTTTCCGTAAAGATGTGAGGATGCTGCTTTTTGTCTATATGGTGTTGTTTATTAATTTATTCTAGAAATTGTTGGTGTGCCTCCTGTCTCACTGCTACCCAAAATATCCAATTAATTTTTAAAATTTTATTTGTATAGCACCACTTCACAAAAAGCACTTGCCTTGAGGCATTTTATACAGAAAAGTAAATTAGAGAGAAAAAAAACAAATCAGATGATCCCAATAAACGTCACTTGGCAATAGTGGAAGGAAGAACTCCCCTTTAACAGGAAGAAACCTCTAACAGAACCAGGTTCAGTGAGAGACAGCCATCTAAAGCCCAGATCTGTGGGAAACACTGTTGTGGCTTAAAGTATGTAGCTTAATCAGTCAGTTATTTTACCTGGCCATCATCTTCTTTCAGTCTGATATGTCAGACAACAGTGATCATATCAACATCAAGTAAAAAGCCCAGATAGATAGATATTTATGGCTCCAGCTCTGTTAACAAAACATCTTACTTCATGGAACGGCCCGTGGCTTATAAAGGACATGTCTTTCAAAGGACGTGACCTCTGAATTGACATAGTATATTGACATGATGACATAGTCTAGTCTTGTTCTCCATGATTTCAGTTGTCAGTTGTGTTTTCCACCTAAATTTCCAATTTATAATTTTTGTATTTCTTGTATGTTTTTCTGGTTCCATGATATCTCTCTCAGCCTACTCCTCATGTTTTTGGCCTGCCTACTTTAAGAAAATTCACATCAGCTCTAGCAAAGCTCACTTTTTCTCCTTCCAGCAAGCCTAGATTATGCTGTGTTTGGTTCCTCCTCTCTTTTGAACTGAAAGTTAACAATAAATGGAAAAATAAATAAAAGATTAGGTGAGTTTTTGCACCAGTCTCTCCACGCACAGATGTGACGCATTCTGTTCCAAACACATGTGGTGTATTTATCGAACCATCTGTGTGTGCTTTCTCTCAGTGTTCTGAGTGCACCTCTCTCCTCATTGCATATGTATTTAAGGGAGGACTGCTCAAATGAAGGAGACAGGTTAACATAGGGTAATTAAAATATGTTTTCTGCTGGATTTACTCTAGTGTCCATCTCTATAAATCAGGCATAAATAACATTATTTACACAAGCCAGATCAACTGTAATGGGGAATTAAACATGTACTGTATTCAATGGAACCTTTAATTTACAAGTGAAGCACAACCAAAAAAAGAAAAAATTAACAGTTAAGCTACAAGATAACTGAATGCAAACAACTGGGGATTTGAAGTTTTGATTTGTAGTCATTTAACCTGAATTTGATCTGAGCTGTATGGTAGACATAAAACAGATATAAAACACTCACACTTTGTCTTTATGTATTGAATATAAACCTTCTTAAACTTCCTATAAATGTTCACGTAGCTCACTCTTACTGCCCATGCTGTACTGCTGCAACATGAACAAGTTTTAGGAAAGACTTTTAGGAAAATATTCTGTTGACTGACAAGACAACGAATTAAACTTTTTGGACGGTTTGCATCCCGTTATATCCATCGTACAGCTAACACAAAATTTCATAAAAAGATCATATCAACAGTCAAATATGGTGGTGATAATGTGGTGGTCTGGGGCTGCTTTGCTGCTGCAGGACATGGAAGACTTGCTGTAATTGGTGGAACTAGGACTTCTGCTTGCATAAATTCTACCAGGGAAATTCTGAAGGAGAATGCCAGGCCATCAGTTCTTAAACTGACGCTCAAGAACACTTGGGCTATGCAGCAGCTTTTCTCACAGTCATCATTTAATAACTTCATATTGTATTTACTTGTGTTATCCTTGTATAATAGTAACATTTATTTGATGATCTGAAACATGTAAATTTGACAAATATGCAAAAAAAAAGAGAAAAAAGAAATCAGGAAATACTGTATATCTCAATGATTCCACTACCAAATAATTGCAACTAATTGCAAAATGTATGTCAGTAAAAATGTTTCAAATTGAATATTTTATCTATCTATCTATGCATATGTGTGTGTGTCTGTCAGTTGTAATATGTGTCTCACCCAGTGGAGGGCAGTGTGTGACCAGAATGTCTGTGTTGTCTGGGATCTGGTTCCACTTATCCAGCAGAGCTTGACCTCGCGGCAGGTTGAAGCCCCAGCCGTAGTACCAGGGTTGCCTGCATACACACACAAGAGAAAACAGAGACATCATGCTATGTCTTACAGCATCCATCAGGTGTCGCAAACCTTACTCTCTCTGCTTCTAGTTCTTCAGTTTTACATTAACAACGCTGAACACTGGAGCTGAGCATTGCACTAAACACAGGAACTTTCTTTTTATTACCAGGTGTAAATCAGAACTCAGTCAGTCTAAATTACACATAATTAAAGCACTGAGGTTCATACATGAAGTGAAGACATTATTTCCTGTAAGTGGGGTGGCTGTAGCTCATGGGGTAGTAAGGTTATCGAAAGGTTTGTGGTTCGATCCCTGGCTGCTCCTGTGTACAAGCCAGATATCCTTGGGAATGATACTAACCCCAGTGTGTGTGAATGTTAGGTAGAAAAAGCATAGCAAAAAGTGCTTGCTTGAATGGGTGAATGATGTTGTGTAAAGTGCTTTGGGAGAGTAGAAAAGTGCTATATAAGAACCAGCCCATTTACCATTACCCTGACCTTAATAACCCTACTGGCTGATCATTTCATTAGAATTGATTCTCACATTTTAATTTAAAGGACACAGAAAATAAAGTGGAGCTGCTGTCCCCATGTCAGCCAGTACATAAGCACCTCACAACACTGTATTTCTTTTGTTTTACCTGTCTGTATGACCACTGTATTTTATTTATGCATATTGTGTATCTGTCACTCCTCAGTGTATGCAAATCACAAATGAAGAACTAATCATGGCGAAGCACCTTGAGTTATATGAGCAGAACTCATTTATATCATTTAATATGTGCTTTATAGAAGGCATCAGTCAGAGATGAACAATGAAAATTAATAAACAAGAAAACACATCAAAGCAAGATTTTAAAAAGAGTGCAAAAGAAAACATATTTTTGTAATAGGATATGACCAAACTGTTTCTGCATCGTGGATAAAGAGCATGTTGCATGTTGAACAGCTAAGTGCTAAAACAATGAGTGTGATTTTGAGATTATTGCAAAATAACATATACAATAAACTTGTGAAATTCATAATGTGAATTTTCGTTGGTAAAGGTTGTGTTGAAGCTTCTTCATGATGGTGGTCTAATGTTAGAATTGCTGGGAAAGTGGAGTTTTTCTGTGTTTGACCTATGTAACTTTTTGGCACTGGTAGTAAATTTCTGGCCTGACCTCTGTAAGCTGTCTGCAACTTTAAGAACATCTCACAAAAATGTATGGAGGTCATCAAAGTTGACACACAATACTGACCCATTATCCCCTAACAATATTTAATGATGCTTTGATATGTGTAACCTTGTAATATTGATGCGCGACCATGCTTGCTTTCAGTCCCTAAACATTTGGGATATGAAAGCAGTGATAGGATGTAGAGCAAGGGGATAAATCAAATGGTTTTGAGGGAGATGGGTGAGTAGAAAGCTATATTAAATATCTCCTTGCGCACAATCAAGCCTGGAATGCACCAGCATGAGAAGACAAGGGGAAAAAAAGGAGGGGAAAAAAAGAGGAAAGCCTTGATGGCTGGGGCTCATGTCCCTTTACTTTGATAGCGGACGCCTTGGCCGTGAGTGATGCAGAAGAAATTAACGTGTCACTTACAATCTGTACTCCGATCCATCTTCCTCGACAACACACTGCACGCTTGTGTACATGTGTGCAACCGCAGGCGACAACGTCCTCCGCCGCTGCCATGCAACCAACTTTTTTATAAATTGCTGAGCGCAGTCACTCAAAACACCAACTTTATTGCTGTGGCCACTGCTGACACGTCTGTGCTCAGTGAAACATCAGATGAGGATTTTTTTGGAATAATTTCCGGTGTGTGTGTGGGTGGGTGTCTTACGTGGTTAGGAACTTCAAAGACAGAAAGACAGGACTGAAGATAGGAAGAAATATCTGTCACAATGAATGTTTTCCACTTTTCTCTCCAATTAATAAAGCTAAAAATGGCAAGTTGGAGGTCAACAATGCGAGGATGGCTGGTCAAGCAGATGCGACAGTGCATCATGGAAAATCACCTCCTATTTCAGCTTGAGTGCATGCGATTAAAATTCCATTACTTCTTGAACATCAGAGACTAAACATTTCTGACGAATGATCCAACACTGCCCATGAACACAAGCTCAATAATTTACACGGTGAATATTAAAACACTTAGACTGGCCTTAGCTTATTAATAGGGCCTGCGGAATCTAATATTCATGTTGATCTTAACATAGATGTCTCAATTAAAATAGATGAGCTCAGCTATATGATTGATGCTGCTGATTCTCTCTGTGTGAATGTAGGGATAAAGAGAGAGTAAAGGAGAAGACGAAAGGCAGTAAAGAGCCCGCACGCCTTGTGTTAATGACCAGCACATGGTGATTCAGCTTAACAGCGATAGATAAGCAAAGAGAAAAATTCATGAAGACAGTGATAACAAGTGGTGAGATGCTTTGATGGATGCATAAAGGCTCAAACCAACCATTTTGCTTGTTTTATTTAAATCAAGTGCGTTTTATGATGTTTACAGACAACAGTGTGATCTGCAGTGAGAGTAGGAAGCTGAAGATGGAAGGAGGTATGCACTGGAGAGAAGAGGACTGAAAGTCAGTGGAAGCAAGACAGAGTAAATGTGTATGGATGATAAGGAAACAGATGGAACAGTGAACACACAAGGAGAAGATGAAGGTGGACGAGTTTCAGTACCTGTGGTCACCCATCCACCTGCTTACTTGATTTAAAGGGCATAATAAAGGTGGTGTTATTGCTAGGAAGGTTATGTTTTATTTCACTGTTACACCTAGATCTGTTGTTTTTGTCTGTCACTATTTTTTGTCTCTGTAATGGAGTGAAAGCTTAAGTTTAGATGCATCATTAGTTTTTCATTAATTTTCCTACCATAGTTAAGGATAAACACTGTTTGAACATCACATTTTATTGCACTGGGCACAGATTTTAGTGCAGGGTATCATGTGAGACCATAGCCAAGTGTACCCTACTAGTGTTGTCAGATCAAAAAATGGTAGAGAAGGTTGTTGCACTAGGGTACCAAAGTTGTGCCTTACTGCTGAAAACAACATCTTCCAAAAGGTGCAACTTTTACTTTAATAAAGGTCTACAGTCTCCATTTCTGATTTGCGGGACACTCGTCACAGTTTCACTAGTGCTTAGTGAGTAGTTGGTCAGTGTTTGTAGAAGAAGTGCTTCATCCAAATAAATAAGGGCACTGTAGAATTCTGTTAGCAAGGAAATTTTTGTTGCAGCACACTGTACAACTTTGTGACCAATTTCTTGTGGCAACAGCGAAATACATATATAAATAAATATATATTTTTCCCTTGTGTGTGGGTACCAGGGGTTAAATGGTGTCTGGACACCCTTTTGACTAGTATTTTAGCAATTGATGTCACAGCAACTGCCTGTGACCTGTAGCAACCACTCGCAACTTTTTGGAGAATTTTCACTTTTCCCTAGGTGGTTTCTGCCTGAAACCCACCAGGTCTTTAGACTTCCGTGACTGCCCTGATGAAGACGTTTTGTAACCTAAAGCTAAACAAAGAATGCCAGATGTGAAAAACCATGTGATTATGCCATCAACTGTTATAACTTGATGTGGAATTTAGTCAGTTGTATACATATTTTTTTTAAACTGTAATGCGCATGTCAAAAATAACAAGGGTCCTAATTTCTTACCTACTAGGTAAAAATTTAAAAATCAGTGACAAGTTTTACACTTTGAAAGACTGTATTAGTAAAGTACTGGAATAAACTGATGCCAAAGACCATCTAGAATAGAAGGTAAAACTGACACTATGCTTTGCAATATGGTTAGATAAAGTAAGTATATATCATTTCTAGTTTTCTGGTATAAAATATCCAAAGCATCTTTAGCTTGGGGTTGTATGATGTTTTAAAGAAAGCAGAAGGAATTCATGATCGATCACTGAGTACCTGTCAGAACTTCTGGAAACATAGTTTCCTGGAAAAAAAACTTATAACAAGATTTTCAAAGGGCTGCAAAATTTCCAAAGAAAAAAAATATCATTATCTCAAATTTGTCATAAAGTCCCTAAAACACTGATGGTCTAGTCTATCATTTTGTCAACGAAGGATTATAGTATCTTTGCTAAAGCACTGGAGCTTGTTTTAATTTGGTACCATCAATCATTCTGTATGGGAAGGTGTCACTCTCTTAAAAACAGTTTATATCTCATTTTACCAGCAAACCTCCTCATAGTGTCCACGGTGCCAGGAAAACGTGTCCATGCCGATTGTAGGCGTCACAGTTACTAAAAAGAGATTATCTCCCGCGAGGAATTGACCGTATCTTCTTTCTAAGAGAGAACCTAAGAGTGTTTGCTGAGCAAACCCGGGAATAACTAAATGTAATTCCACTGATAATATCCCTGCTCTAAAATTATGTTTTTTATCAGGTAAGAGATTACAATGATACAGGTGATTTGTGTTAAGTTACAGGAGTAGAATCAGGCGTGCGGGCGAAGGGGGAGCATATTAAAGATTCTGTTAACGTGCTGGGCTGCTATTTGTTATGGCTTTTACAAAGAGAAAAAAAGAGGAGAAAACAGATGTTTGTGCTACAGAACTCAATCCCCAGGCACATCTTCAGGCTGCGCAGGAGGAAAAAAACAACAGCCATGAAACCATTACTTTCATTTCTCACACTCACACGAACTCTCTCTCTCATACAAACATTCAGAGCTAGTGGCTTCACCTCTCTTAAGGACAAGAGGAAAAGTCAAACTTAAATGCATTTTTGCAGACCTATACTCCAATTTTTACTTGGGTTTTCATGTATGTGTTTAACACTGTGTGTATATATTTGTGCATGTCTATATAACAGAGGGCCACTGATATCACCAGAGTGAGTCCATGAATCACTGAATGCCTCTTCTACCTCATTCTCTCTCTTCTTCATCTCATCACATATCTGTGCCCGTTTCTCCTCATCTTCTCCTCTTTCTCCTCTTGACATATTACTCCATCACTCTGTGAATGTGTGTCTCTCCCTCTCTCCTCATTTCTCCTCCTCACTCACCTCGTTAGCGAGGGAAACGACCTGCTGCCAGGAGAGCAGCCTGCTCTCTGTGAGGCTGCCTTCCATGTTGAGAGGGAATTTTTGAAAACCACATCAACAGTGGAGTTATTCTGAGGTCCAGCAGGGAAGAGAAAGAAACAGGGTTTGGAGACAGGTCAAGGGGAAGTAGGACTGTCTATCCAACTTTAATTGGAAAAAAAAAAAAAATCTGACCATAGGTCAGTGTATTTTTAAGTAACGAAAGCTGGCCCTTGCCAGGTTGGTCAGATTATTATGATTATTATAATCTGGCCAAAGATGTTTGCATATTTAGATTTTTAACAGTTACAGAGCAACATTAACTTTCATATTTTTCCAACTGATGAATATTAGTCCAGCAGTCATTCTGCAGTCTTCTGGTTTTCTGCCAGTGTATTACATGTCTGGAGGCTTGCTGGTCTAAAACTGCCTCCCTGACACTGCTATTCGCTGGTAAATTTTTCATTCATGTATTGTACAGTTTTTTAAGTACTGTGGCAGCTCTGACACAAATATCTTTATAGATGTAATGGTTGGAAAGCTCACTTGCTTCGTTAAAGCCCTCATTGCACTTGTTTCTTTCAACTATCTTAAACCAATGTTAGCCAAGCAGTTAGTAACAGAGCTATCTTTTTGACATTATGACTGTGGAATATGGAAAGGAAAAAATGTTTTTACACTGTCTAAATGCTACAGCTGAATGGAACTGCACAGTTGTGTCTGTAACTTTATTTGCACGACCAATAAATTTTGTATACAGATTTGATTCATTGTTGAGCACAGCTGTCACTATTTTTTTACAATCATGTAGACTAAATTGATAAAACAAAAGCAAACATGTATCATCAGTTTCATTTACAATAACTAATTACTCTATGCCACAGTGTTCAATTGATAGCTAAAACTACTAAAATGCATCACTAAGCTACACGATCACTTTTTACAATCAACCTCACATTTTAGTCCCACATAAATGCCTTGACGTTATTGTTGTTGTGATTTGATGTTACATAAATAAAACTGAATTGAAATGAATTGAATATGCTGTCCTGCTGAAAAACTAAAAATATCAAATTAATATTTCTCATTTAGTGTATCAAAATACTACTAAGTAGTAATACTCAGGTGAAAAAAAATACCCAGGTATAAGGGTAGAAAAAAATGCTAAAAACACATGTACACTAGTCACAATAGAAGTGTTGAAAAGCAAAAGATGAAAAAGAGGATGTTGAAGTAAGTGCTGTGGTTTTACGGTATACAAAGAGGAAGTGAGAATTACAGAAGATTAATATAATGAGGTCCATCCTAATGTTTAACACAGGCACTGTGCTAATCATTACATGCACTGACACAGTGAAAACACCCAACTGTGATCACCTCTGCTAGATTTAATTAACTACTCATGACTTAACAACCCTAATAACAGCCTCGCAGGCAGGTTGGGTTGGGCCGCAGCGGTGTGCATATATACACACGCGCGCACACACACACACACAGCCAGGTTTCTCCATATTTGTGAATGCATTCGTGCCTGTTAAATTATGATTTTATTTCAAACTTCCTCTGCCTGACATCTCTCTGTTTGCACCTGCTTGCCATATTCATAAGGAAACAGAGGAGCAGAGGAGAGCACATGATCCCATGAGACTTAACAGCTCTCGCACAGGTTGATTGCAAAGTCTCTACTAAATCATCTGGCAGGTGAGACCACCTGCAGGTAAATTAACACTGGCTGCACCACACAAAGTACTTGTTACATATGGCATTGATGTAACTCAGTTTTTACACCTAGTGACTGCTGGATGCAACAAGAATGTATTAATACAAAATTTAAAAAATGCAATATACAGTATGATTAGTTAGAAGATACTAAATTAGCTAACTGAAAAAATGTGTTACATTGATGTGTTACAGGCTGCACTACTTTGATGATGTCGATATTCATGCTCATTGTCAATTCAGCTGTACAACTTTTAAAGATCAGTATACGATCAGTATAGATTAATATGTGTATACAATAAGATGCTGCAATCAGTGTCTTCCTTTTCACTGTCAACATCTCATACATTTGACTAGATAGACTGTGGCTGTTACGTCCCGGTCTAGGCTGCGGAACGCACATAAAAGTTAAATGGAAGAAAAAGAACCCCACCCTGGTCCCCAAAACCAAAACTCAAGAGCCGTAATATAAAGTACAGTGCGTTTATTCCACTCCAGGGTGAACCCAGGCCAAAACAACAAACAAAACAACCTAATTCCACCAAAAACCTTACTACCCTAAGTGAACAGAAAACAAAACAAAAGACAAAGTGCTAACCCCTAACTCCCTAACCAGATGAACAGGAAAAAACGTGGTAAATAAAACGGCGGTTCACCCCTTCTGCTTCCAACTATTTACAAATATACAAAGCTTATCCACAAAAGCCAGAATCACACAATACAAGGGTTTGGGGGCCACGGTCAGGTCTGCTGCTGCTGTCAGTTGCGCCCTCGATGACTGTCGGTCAAGGATTTAAAAACCGTCTCCTCCATCCCACCTCCTTTTGGGACCGAATAAGCTATTTTGTACTATTACCCTTATT